>JAMWEH010002064.1:0-17522 GCA_024721245.1 Mitragyna speciosa | reverse complement strand
ATCCCCACCCATACTTTGCCCTTACCAGCCACTGATCCTCTCTCTTCTAGTTATGTCCTACCGCCTATTTTTCCTTTTTCCCCAATCGCCCCCCTTTCCTAGCCTCAGCTTTCTTTCGTCGGTGACTTCTCCTTTACCACCACCAACTGTCTCCTTCCCAACCTCACTTTACTTTCGCCATCAACGACTCCTCTTCTACCCCCAATCATCGCTTCGCTGAGGACCCCTAGTTACCCTATCTATTTCCTGGCCTAATATGCTATCGTCCTTGATATATTCCTAGTGACCATCGTCTGGTGGGTTTATCATAACCAAAAATCCCATTGATTGCCGCCCTCACACTCTCCTAGCCATCCTTGAGAGGTAGAAGACTAAAAGAAAGAAGATTGTTGTGGATGTTGAGACTGAAATCGAGAGATTAGACGTAGGGTCCAGAGGCTCCAGGTGTGCCGAATTTCGCCGCAAGGAGGCTGAAAGAAAAATTCAAATTGTTGTTTTTATCTTGTGATGGGAAGGAAGAAGAAAGTAAATTGAAGGATTCTAAATAGTGATTTGTCTCTTCTAACTATATGGGGAAATGTTAACAAATGATAGATAATACTAATTCAAAAGAATTTTGTAAACTAATTGACAATTTGGCTTTATTTATTTTCCCCAAATGGATGTAATTTATTTTTATATGTAAAGCAAAGTCTTCTCTTGGGGTGAATTGTGATATTAATTTGTTCTTCCTTTTCTTCTTTATGTTTCTGTATTTGTTATTTCTTTATAAAGTCACTGTTCCCTTCAATTGTTATCATTATCTTACAGTGATATTAAGATTTTAGAAGCTATTGTTATTACTATTTTTTGGGAAGAAATATTGCAGAATACCCCTGTTACTGAAATTTGAACTGATACAAAAATATTCTTGCTTTTCTTATGTTTAGGGAGTTGTTATAGTTGACTTAATGCTTGCATATATAGATTTCTTTCTTAGTGGGGATGAGAAAAAGAGTGATCTACCTCCTTTTCTTCATCAAAGGTTTCCTATGTCTCTGTTGTTTGGAGGCGACAAACGTTACATGGCTCTCTTCTCACGAACTTTGATTGCAAATAGAAATGCAAAATATGGATTTATGAGATATCTTGATTCACTTAGGTTTTCTTCATACGTTAGCATTGTTAAGATTTCGTTTTTAATTAGCTTGGTAGAGGTTGCTTCTTTTTGCGAGAGAAAGGAAACTTTTTTAACACAAGAATATGGTGGGGCTCTAAAATTTTTATTATGTAGGTTGTCCCGCCTACCACATGGTAATGATTTGTTGTTGGTTTGAATGCCCAATTAAGCTTTTGTACATCGTGGTTGTCTTAGGTTGACATTTTGCCTATCCTCAAGTGGCTGGAAACTTTTGGTAATCCTACCTTAAAGATCTATGGCAAACATGTAGATCTTGCTTGATGTCAAGCTACAACTGGTGGTTTTTGTGAATAAGGGTATTGCTATTTGATGTTAACAGAGACACTGTACATTTGCCGTTTCAGGCCTTGAAAAACACTTGGGGTTGAACCTAAATCATGGTATTGTTCTGTAATACACTATACCAGCATATTGTTGTTAGTTGCATGAGTATTTGTTTCAGATGCTGAAGGATGCAAATGTGTGTTCTAAGTGGAAATAATTATGCTAGTTCGTTTACAGGGAAGATGTTTGGGAAAATTCTGTAAGGAATAGAAACCCATGTACAAATATGGGGACCCATAGAACTTGGTTGCTTGTGTCTTTGGGAGATTCAGAACATAGACTAAGCTATAAGTTCCTTTCACTTTTATATATGCTTCATCCCACCGTGCTAAAAATAAAAAATATATAAGTGTTCTGAATGCATAAAGCATGATGCAATCCCACTGAAATTAGTAATATGAGAAATTATTAGAGTACTTCAATTTTTCACTGAACAAATATTTTCAATCAACTGATTAATGGTGGCATTTTCTGGAACTTTATAGATGCAATTACTATAATTAAATGAGCAAAACTGTGGTAACGTTTGAAGGGTTGCATAAAAGATCTAGTGCCATATTAACTAACTTTTTTGGCGTGCATATAATTTACAAAAAGTTTAGCTACTTCTAGGAGATTTTAGCTTTTAGTTTTTGTTGACTATGCTCTAGTTGAACTTGGTTTCATTGGCGGATGTCTTCCTTTTGTGTTTATTCTACATTGAGGGATCTTACTTCTGTTGTTGAAGTCAATGCTCTATCTAGTCATGGCCCAAGACTACATTCTGTTGGTCTCACACGTGTGTATGCTTTGTAGAATGTCACATCCCTAATAAACATTGTAAGTAACATTTTTTTTATGGATGTATATTCTAAAATCTTTCTTTATTACCAATGGTTTGTAGTTAATACATTGCCGTACTCTTTTTTTAACTAATTTGTTTCCATATCTGTTTACTCTCATTTTTTAACTATTTATTTCCATATATGCTCTTATTTCTATACAATTTTCCCTTTTTAGTAATCATTTGCTGCCCTTCTCGGCACCGAACCCAAAAAAAAAAACAATTAAGTCAAATAGAAAAGCACATTTGCAAAGGTACAAAACTCTGGGCGACTATGTTAAGGTGTTGCAGAGTTTAGAGATTTAATCTTTGTTAACCTATGTTTTCAGACTTAGACCGGGAATTGACTTGATTGATCTTAGGGGTTAGGATTCAATAGGTTCGATTGGGAGTCGACTCGGGGTCGAACCGATGACATCATAAATGCATCATATATATTCTACAAATTAAACTTTCAAACTATAACCAAAAAACATGTACAATTCATCAATAGAGATTAAAATTCATATCTAATTGACTAAAAAATTCATCAAACTCATCCAAACTTACAAAATTCACAATATATAAATCTTATGCATATTCAATCCTTAACAAATATAAATCCAAATAAAGCAATAAGTTTATTTATAATATTTCTGAAATGACAAAAATATTAAAAAGATATTATTCCAAACCATTGTAAATATGCCAAACACTATGTAGGGTGGGGTAGTTTTACCTTTATTACTATTACTTTATTAATTGGATTGTTGGAATTAAAATGGGTCCTTTGATTTATTTATTTGATAAGCGGTCCTCTTTAGTTTTAGCTACTTTTAAGTGCACTACTTTTTACCTTTTTGGCTAAAACATTTATTTTTCCTTTTGACTTTTTGGACATCTTTTGGGGAGCAGCATCACAAATGGAAATCTTTAAGGCCCAGAGTCACCATCAATGACCAAGACCAGTCGACTGTGAGACGGAAAGCCTTATTTCCTTTTTGTTTAAATTAGCAAATTTCAAACTTATACCTAATCTCCTAGCCCATATTTCGGATTACCCATCTTTTCCTTCTTCTTCGGCCTTCAAAAGCACCTTATAAGTTCTTTTTGCTACGATGAAGTTCTCATCTATTTTTTCCCAGATCTGCCAATCTTTGCTTCCACTTATACAAAATTACAGTGTCTACCTCAGGCTATCAACGTGGACTTGGGTTTTGTACCATGGACTTGGGTTCTGCAACAGTGCTCTTGGTCGTGGGAGTCTATAACTAGGAGCTTACTACATCTTGGTTGTTTTAGTATTATGGAACTTGTGACTTCTGATTTGGCGCTTATGTCTAGTGGATTTTTTATGCCGATTGTGTAGTTGATTATTTGGTTCATTTGTCGGGTTTTGTCCGGTTCTACCAATCTCCGGTCAAACTCGATTTTAACGATCAAATTTGATTTTTGACCAGCTTTAATCGCTTTTTTAATTTGGTTTTTTAATTTGACTCGGACCAAATGTCTGACTGGTTCTCGATCTAAGTTTCAAGACATAGTCGTTAACTTGCATGCAACTCACCTTGCAATCATGGCTAATTACAATATGAATTCTTGTATCAAGTTGTTGCATTTGTTTGTGGATATGTCTATTACATCACGCAATTAAGAACATGGGCTGACGATATTGTTAGAGCAAGAATTTTCTTGGCAGAGCAAATCTTACATTAATTCAAACATTACCCTTATTTAGTCAAGGGCACATATTTTCATTAATTGAGGTACTTGCTGCTTTTATGGTTGTGTACCTAAAACACACCTTGCCCCAATCTCTCATCATCTGAAAAAGCCCGTTTGGATACTCCTAGCCAACCACCACCCTCAACCCAGCAGCCACCATTCTTATCAACCCCATTCTTTTGCTTCTGAACACTATTATTCACCCTAACCCCAACACCAACATTCATCTGCAAAAACTACTTCTCAATTCCCAAACCCATAGCCCCTCTCTAATTACTCCCTTTCTCTAAATGAATCCTTATCAGCGGCAAGTTTGCCAATGGCGATGGCAAGGATGATGACCCAACTCAAAAGACAACAAGAATTCAGTATGGACTGCACTTCTTTCCCACCATTATTATTAACACTAATGCTACAATTGTTGTTATTAATATTTTTCAATTTCTCTTCCATTTCTCCTATCTTCTCCCTACTAGGCTTCAACGCCAACAACAACTTCGATAGTTGGATGATTTCTACTGGGCTTTAACGCCAACAGCATCTTTGATAGTTGGATGATTTTCCACACCCGTAATGGCAGCAAAACCATCATCTAGTCTAACAAAGTATTGTTGTAGAATCATCATCCAGTTCTAACAAACAATTAATTGGCGATGTTTCGGATAGCCCATGTGCTTTACATAAGGATACTGCACTAGTATTCCAATTCAGGGCATTGAAAAGCCACTCATTCGATTTCGAATTATTTTCCAAGAGGAATTCAATAGACAACAACTTTTCATAATCAAGATTGATGGGAAAGATAAATAACCGGAGGCCAGAGGTTTTGGAGGTAGGATTGATGGAGAAATTCAAGCGGTCGTCTTCATCTACACTATTTTCGAGATTTTCATTGGTCATGATGGAGATGATGGAGTCAAGGTTTTCGTTTGGGAGACTATTTTTAATGAAAAATGTTTCTTTGGCAAGGATGGTGGTTGACGATGATGATTCGGGTATCATTCATCTAAGAGAATATGAGTGGGGAGCAATAGGATAGAGATAAGGGGGAGAGGGAAGATGGGAGAGGGTTGGGAACATTATAAAACGGCCCACTAAAATAAGTGAGAATTCATCTCTCCTAAATAAGGGTAACGTTGGCATTTATATAAAATTTGCTTTGAAAAATTTCTACTCTAGCAATATCGCCAGCCAAGAACATGTGAGAGAATTCACACAACAATTTTATTAGTTATTGCCATTTTAAACAATTAATGCATGTTCTAAAGTTGTCTCTTAATTGTTGTGGGTGTAGGGATGAAAGTGAATGGTGGATCTTTCCTTTTGGTGTGGTTTTGTGTGTAAATGTATCCAATCAGTTAGTACCTCGTAAATTATTACTAATTTGCCTAACACTACAAGAAATTGAGCTTTTACCCGCACACATGATGTGTGGGTAAAAAAGCCTTATGTGTAAATAAAGGTCTTTACCTACACATAAAATAAATGTTAGCAAATGTCTCTATAGGACTGCGGAGAAATGTTTTTACCTACACATATACGTATGTGTGGGTAAAAGTAATAGTTATACCTACACATATATATGTGGGTAAATATATACAGTATGTGTGGATAATTTGGTTACCGATTGTGGAATGATGACGTGTAGGATGACGTGGATAATGACGTGGACGCTGACGAAGCTTCCATGCTGGCAGAATTTGTATGATGTGTATGACTACGTGGCATGTGATGTGGCATAGACGTGACATAGACGTGGTATGCCAATTTTTTATGTGTGGGTAAAACATTGATCATATGTGTGGGTAAAAGGTGAAAAATGTGTGGGTAACTTTCATATATATATTGGTGGACAATTCGTATGCACGGGTAAACGTATCTATATGTGTAGATAAAATTTATTGTTTCTTTACCCACATATTTGTATGTGTGAGTAAAGGCATCTATATGTGTAGGTAACGTTTCCTTATATGCGTGGGTAAAAATATCTGTATGTGTAGATAAAATTTGCTATATTTCTGGGTAGCACATTTGTAGGTGTGGGTAAAGGGATTGCATGTGTGGATAAAGGGACCTATATATGTGGGTAAAAGGACCTGTATGTGTGACTAAACGTATCAGTATGTGCAAGTAAATAGACCTGTATGCAATTAAAATATTACATTGCACATCATACATAATAAAGCACAAGAATTAAACAAACAAAAAAACAATGTCAATAACACCATCCAAATACCAATATCGAACATCCAAACGTCAAACGATATCAATAACATCATCCAAACACAAATATCAAAACATTCGAATGTTAAAACAAGAAAGTAATCCTCTCAAACACAATGTAAGGATAGTATCACAAGGCAAGGTCTGCTAAGCCACAATACTAGTATCACAAATACATAGAAAAAGTCAAGCAACATCATCATAATTGGAATTAGCATAAGCAAAGTCATCATTGCCGCTGTGAGAACGAGAATGTTCATAATGGTGAGAGGCTGGGTCAATGTCTCCTGTGACTGGGATGAGATGGTCCTGAGTCGTGATTTGATGGCACTGGGGTACTGGGTGGAAGAGGGATAATATTCTTTGCAGTCAACACCTGTTGCATATCCGATTCCAATTTTTCATCCACTGATGATCCATGTTATCTATGTGTTAACGACCAAAAATGAGGCAACATTAAAGTCATTATTTGGGCTCGCTACAAAAATTTAGGATGGTCAATAGTAATGCAACCATAAAAAATTTAATGGACTCGCTACAAACAAGAATCCCATTTACATGGTCTCTAGCTTATTTGGGCTGCTTTTTACACTCTGCAAATCAAGGAGGAAAAATGGGTAAAACATTTCAGAATACAAAGCAAAAATTCACTAGTGAAGCATGACAAGCAATAACTAATAGCTCAACATTTCAAAGTAAAACATAAATCATAAGATTATTAAGTTGTAAATTAATAATTTGTGCAATGAGTTATAAATTAAAACAAGGAACGGAAATGAAAGTGGATTTTGATTGAAAGTGGATCGGTACTTACTACAGAGTTGGTAGCTGTAAAGGTGAGTTGTGGAGAGGTTAATGTCTTTAAATCTAGTAATAGTTCCTATGCTATAGGAGGATGCTTTTGCAATTATAACATAATCATATTATGAATGGTTTAGTAGTCTCAAAGATGCATCAAAGATTATTGCATAAGTTGTAAAGTTCTAAAACCAAAACTTGCGCACTTGGAAACACACATTGCACAAAATGACTTTTAGCATACTATGTTGTATAGTAATACACCTCTGTTCCTTGAGGATTCGAAGTACCTATAAGTAAGAAATGCATTGATTAACGATAAGTCCAAGTGAATGAATAACTATTGGTACTTAATAGTTTTGTTTTGTTTTAATTTATTTATTTTTATTATTTCTATCACCTATATATATTTTCCTCAAATGGGAGGTCAAGACCCTAACTGGGACCTCAATTCCACCTAATATAAGCTTGTTCAAACAAGCCTCAATTAGTCCCTACAGAACCCATTCCCACAATCTTTATACCCTTAGAAACTAGACTCATTTTATTACATCTCCTTTTCTCCTCTCCTCTTTTAGCTGATTTCTAGTATTTTAGACGGTCTTCAACAGTCAAAAGTTGGCGAAGATTACTAAGCTCTTAGCTTCCCCAATTTGCCCTAAGTTCTTGCCATCTCCAGCTTGGTTTCCAAGCTAGTCATCAGTACCAGATTTGTTTATTTCTTTATCTTGCTTTCGGTTATTTTTTCCTCTTTCACGCCAACACTTCTCTTCCCTTCTTACCTCATTCCTTCATCAATTCCTCCGTAAAGACTAATTGAAATAGAGCTGCAAACTTCACCTTTTTATTTTAGCATAAATCCTCTCAAGACTTGATATCTCCTACCAACTTACTTTGTCTTGGACAGCTGGCCATTGACAGCCAATTTTTTTTCTTTTCGTTTGTTTGTTGTTCGTTTGTTCGTTTATTTTATGAATCTTGACTATATATTTTGCTACATGCCCAATTATGCCACTTAAATAATTGTGTGTACGCAACATATGCTTTGTTCATAACTAATGCAAATTGTATTATCCCACTTAGTCTTAGAGCTTTCTACCATATTAATTTAACGACTAAATTTAACTAATCTATATATTCAAATTATTTACTTAACCCAATTCCGATAATTATGTTAGCACACAACTAAAATTTTGGTAACTTAGTTGTACTATTACTATTTAAACTTAGTGTTTTCAAGTGTGACCAATTTAACGACTAAATTTATCTACTCTAACCACTACATTACCCACTTAACCTAACCTCAACAATCCTATCATGCATAATCCAATACTAATTAGTGCCCAATCTTGCTAGCTTATTTGTCATAGGATGTTATTTGCATATAATCCACAAGTACTATAAATACAAGCACCAATACTTCATTTAGGGGTTAGATGGATTATCACCACTTTATAATTTGATCCCAAAAATTATATAATTAAAAATAATACGTAAATAACACTTCAACTTTAATAGGTTATTTGCAAGCCCTTACACCTCCCCTCCCCCCAACCACAAAAAAAAAAAAAAAAAACCCAGCCCCATCCCAAAAAAAAAAAAAAAAGAAAGCAAAAATCATATTATCCCTATTTTATTCACAACTTACTAACTGTCCATGCAAATTTACCTTCGCAAAACTTATCACGCTCAACACACTCTATCCACCTACCATGCCCCAGCCCACCCATCCACCAATAAAAGTAGGTAGCTTCATATGATCTATATGAATAAAATCAGTACAAGTAGAAGGGCAAAAAATGATGAGTACAAATTTCTCCGTTTATACCTTCTGGATCATGAAACGGAGTACAAAAGAAAATGTGCATAGATGTTGTCAAAAAATAGGCAACGGAGATTCTTTTTAACTTTATCTTTATTTTATCGAGTACAATTCTCAAGCAAGACAAATTCACATGTTCCTCTCGAATACCTAACAAAGCAAATTTTTTGCCTAACAACCCAAATGTCAATAATGGCATTTTCACATGCAAAGCGTCAAGTGCCGAGCATGATTAATTTCGAAAGATGACTACAAACCTGCAAGAAAGTACCATATCATGTGCATCAAATCCTAACAGGACATGTAATGGATTGTAAACTACCTGTTGCAATCATATTTTACTAATCTCAACAACTCCCTTCTTCTGATTTTTTTATTATGTTTTTACGAAACATTTTAACATTGCTGCCTTGTATGCAATGGCTACCACTATCAGAGATTACAGACAAATTTGGTCATGATAGTCAATCCAAGGAGTGCAGATGTTTTCCTTTTGGGGAGATTCTGCATTTTTTTCAGCTATTAAGAAAAGCCATGACAGCCAAATTGATTTGCAAAAAATTTTAACGGCATTTTAAGGCCAAAATTTGATATTCATTGGATGAGTATTAACTAATAAAAAGACTAAAGTAGAGAGACAGTGCTGTCATATTTGGATTGTATTTAAAAATATAGAAACTTGCATTATCACATAACCCGCTATACCCAAGTTCAATTGTGCTTTGAGAACCTCATGATCTAAGTTTGTCCATAAGAGAGAAGCTTGCTGAACAGAGATATGGCATTTGAGCCTTTTAGGCAACAAGCTGAAGATTTTGTCTGCAGAATATTACGTAATTCTCCATATTCCAGTACACAGTACACACCAGGTATTAATAATTAAACAAGATCTTTGCTCAACTATTTTCTAATTGCGTGTTTTTATGTTTGCATAAACAAACATATGACAGGAAAACTTGTGAACTAATTGCTGGAGGTCTGATGTTCAAGCTAAGCCAAAGTAACCTCCAATATTCCAAATACATGGCAGCGACAAAGCATACCTTTAATTGTGGGAACATTTTAGTCACCTCTAATACCTTAAGGAGCCTCTCAAAGCGACAGGTTATCAATATCATATTAGGCCGATAATTGTGAAAATACAACAAAGTTCTTCCTTTTGTAGGTCCTTTTAGTTTAAGGACACACAGGAGACAGAGGATTGCGTCTTACATTACAAGTATCAGTATCTTTCTCTACCAAAGTTATTTTGTTTTACCTGTCAATTTGAATCCTGGGATAATCAACTTTTATTTGCCATTAGTTTCTTCCATTAAATCAAGTGTCAACTGGAGCAGAATATAACATATCAGATGAATAAACAAAACTGTCAATTCTAATCTAATAACTTCTGGAACTTTATCGACGAATTGATGGTCATTCTTCTTAAATTACTGTCCTGCTGCGAATCCCTTAACAAAAATTCAAAGATTTAAAAAAAGGAAAAAAAAAAAGAAGAAGAAGATTCTCTGTTTCCAAATTTAATTGACCAATTACTGAAAATGTGAATAAGAAGACAACAGATTATTGTGCTCATATTACTTCATTTTCTCAAAAATCAAAATCCATTTCTCTCTTTACCTTCAAAATTTAAAACACTACCAAAAAACTTCACAAAATAAAAAAATAAAAAAGATATCATGGATAAACATCTACAAACATCTACAGGCTCATGCCCACCCAAAAAAAAAAAAAAAAACCCTAACAATCAACGAAATTCTCCGTCTCTTTCACTCGTTCATGTCCTTGGCAAAATCAACAGCAATGACTAAATAGGAATTTCATCCAAGGAATTGACAAAACATCAAGGGAACTTACAGCTGAGGAGGGAACAACAATGCCGAACCGATTCAAAAGGTGCGACGGAGGAGTGGTGAGGCAAGGAATTGTCTGTTTCCTAGCCAACAGAAGCTTCAGTAGTGGCAAGGCAAGGGTGCGGTGGACGAGTGCGGTGGAGGAGCGCGGTGGAGGAGTGGTGGGGGGAACTGCGGGATGCAGAAGGGGTTCGATTTTGGGAGAAAAAAGGGGATGCAGAAGGGGTTCGAAAAAATATTGAGTTTTTTTTTTTAATGAAGTTTTTATTTAGTCAATCAAATTACAATATTAACCCGGTCTCTTTAGAGTTAAAGTACATAAAATTGTAATTTAGTAAAGAACCGTGAATAAAATAGTCATTTCAATTAATCTGATGTGGCATTTCTCCACATCATCGTCCTCCTGTTTTAAAATGATTACTAACCCAGTATTACCTACACATAATTAATATTTCTAATTATGTGTGGGTAATATATTGGTCATTTAAAAAAAAAAGAAAAACCACATCAGCAATCCAAAATACTTGAAAATTTCTCCAAATTTGGAGGGAATTTCTCCCACCAAATTCATATGTAGCTATAGCTTTTTACCTACACTTAATACAAGTAATACGAAAAACACAGTCAGCATTCTAAAAATCTGAAAATCCCGCCAAATTTGGAAGGAATTTTTCCCACCAAATTTATATGTAAACATAGACCTTTACCTACACTTAATACAAATAATAATAAAAAAAAAGGCATTCCAAAAAATTTGAAAATATCGCCAATTCTCAATATTTGTAGGGAATTTTTCAGACCAAATTCATATGTAACTATAAACTTTTACCTACACTTAATATAAATGACAAAATAGACACATCAGCAACAAAAAAAAAAAGAAAAATACCGCCAAGCCTAAATATTTGGAGGGAAATTCTCCCACCAAATTTTTGTGTATCTGTAGACATTTACCTACACATAATAAATGTCTAATAATTTGTATTTACTCTTATTCTTTTTACCCACACATATAAAATAAATGTGTGGCTAAATACCCACACATATTATCTGTAGCAATTTTATGTGTGGGTAAAAACTGAATTTCTTGTAGTGTAATATTGATAAACTTTTTTTTTTATATATATGGGAACTAGATTTTCTTGGAAATGTCATAAAGGTCACATTGATTCACATTTCGAACATTAGAGATTATATTAAAAAAGAAAAAAACTTCATTGTGTTTACTTGATTTCTTTATTTGTAGAGTTTGTATGGAACATTTTCCCTTTCTAAACTATTTACTGATGCATCAATAAAGTTGTATAGTTTACTGAAAAAAAAAAATCTCAAACGTGCTTTTGAGAATAGGTGACAATTCACAGATTTACCTCAAAATTTTGAGAATAGGTTGGTATAAGGAATATGTGTAATTTAACTACTGTCCAAAGTAACATAAGATCTCCCTTGGTGATTTTAGAATAATCTCTTAATCTAAGGTCAACACATTTTCTCAATTGGGAAGCAATAATAATACAGCTATATCGAGCTTTAAAGAGCCTTGTATCAAAGTTCTGAAGGTCTTGAACAAGGAGTAAAACTGTATTGGCGAGTTTCTCTCACTTTTTAAATGTCACTTACCTAAAATTGATTTTGAAGAACTGTTGCCTCTGTATTTGTCTCTTTGCATTTGCACTTCGATTTTTCTGTATGTCAAACTTCAGAGACTTATATCACCAAAATAGCACTGCTAGCAAAACAATTATGGAGGATCATTGCAAATCTCAATCTTCTGGTCAGCAAAAACTTGAAAAGCAAGTACTTCCCCAAGTCATCTCCACTGGAGGTACAAGCAAAAGCTCGAGATTCTTGGTTCTGGAAAGGGCTGCTCAATGCAAAATCTCTTCTTCTTCACGGTTTAAGAAAGAGGGTGGGATATGGTAAATCCATAAATGTATGGAAGGATAGCTGGTTGGAGGAAGGTGTATCAGGTAAAGTGTGTAGTCCAAAGCCTCAAGGATGTGAAATCACCAAAGTTGCACAGATAATTCAGAATTTTAATTGGAATAGAGCTTTGATAAGAGATCTTTTTTATTCTGTGGATGAAAAGAGGATTTTAAGTACTCCAATAAGTCTAATAAGAAAGAAGGATAGGTTCTTTTGGAAGTTTGACCTCTCAGGCATGCACACAGTTAGGTTTGGATATGCAGAAGCCCAGAAGATGGAATCAGAGCAAGCTAGAATAAGAAGGAATGGGGCTGAAAGCAATGGGGATAATCAGGTCCCTAAATGCTGGAATTTTGTGTGGAAGTTGCAGGTGAAAAGTAAAATTAAGCATTTTATATAGAAATATCTAAATAGATCACTTCCAGTAAAAAAGGAACATATTAAAAGGATTGAAGCAAGTGACTCGCTTTGCTACAAGTGTGGTGAGGGAAATGTCATGACCCGAACTTAAAGGTTATGACCGGCACGTAACTCGAGGTGGAATAAACCTCCCCAACCCACGTAAGCCTAACTTTTCTCTAAATTCTACCGAAATTTCGGCAGCATCTCCTCTGTATTTGGACCTTTCCCAAAAATTTAAAAAAAAATACCTGCACAAAATTTCAGCCAACCCAAGCATTTCCAATACATTCACAATATATCATATCATTTCATTCACAACTTTACACCATATTTTCATAGGTTTACAACCTACTAATACAAGTAATCAATCATCCATTCAACCATAAAATAAATGCTCATAAGAACTTCATATATTTTATATAAATATCCCAAGATTCATAACTTACAACCAACGGAGCATCTATTCCAAAAATAACATTTACAATACCAAACTAGTCATATACCATACTGCCACAATTTCAAAGTAATAACCTTGTCCTATACCCGGATAAACAAAAATAACCGGGTGGTACCTTCCAATTTTGTGGCTATGCAATTCTCTACTCTGATCCTACTCCTGCACTTTCTACAAAATACTGAAAAATATTGAGGGGTGAGTTTTCCACACTCAGTAAGCATAATACGTATTATAAACCATAATACATGCAGTCATACAGGTAATAAACAATCATCATTAACAATTATAAATCATACAATAATACTATTTTAAACAATTTACTTAAATCACCACTTTTGGTATAAAATCTATATAGTCATCGCATATGACATAAAACATTCAATAAAATCACATTTTTTAGTTTCATAAACAACTTTTGTTATTTCTCGAAGTCACAACTATGCAGAACCTACTATCCCCTGAAGGGTACTCTGTCCTCGAAAGGCTATCCCCCGAAGGGTATCTGTCTCTATTCCCCGAAGGGCTATCCCCCGAAGGAAATACTATCCCGGGAAGGGAGGGAATCACTGCGGACATTCCCTAGCCGGCATATACTATGTGCACCCAGACTAACAATAACCCTGTTAGTTTTAGTTAGCTCTGTATAGAGTTACCTTCAAATCATTTTCACAACTAAATTCTTTCAACTTTATTTGACAAAAATCATTGTCACAAACAACCATTCACTTTCTCATTCTTTAATGTTAAAACTTTAACAATATATAAAACATACTTTGACAAAAAAAAACGTCAAATGTATTATCTTATAGATTCAACGTAAATCATTCACCTTTAAATACTTTGCCAGCTCATTTAAACTTTCACGTACAAAATAAATCACTTTGTATGCATTTTCTCAACGTACATCTATTTAACAATATATATGTATGTCAATTTCAATTTATACATATTGCATACTTTAAATTACTCACAAAATGCTTTGCAAACAATATATAGTACTAGTGATTCATAATATGTATTACACTTACCTCCAATTAGGCTATGGACAAAAATCTCAACTCGATCACCCCCTTAGACGGCTTCCTCCGCCAAATGCTCTCTTGAATCTATTATATAACATAACGATCAAAATTAACAACTAAAATACTTTAGAAAAATAATACTCTAACTTTAATCTAACCTCAAAGCTTAACTCAATTACATACCCATCTTACATGGCCTAACTATAATCAAATCTCAACTTTAATTTCCCAAACCAACTCTTTCATCTTCTAATTGATAATTAACACCCTAACAAAACTATTAACTCTAAATAATACCAAGAAATCATTTTCTCCAAATTTCCTAAACTCTAAAATTCTATCTACTCAATTTCTACTCCATGCATGCTATTATTTCCACCAAAAATATCATATACTATATCATAACTTACTTAATAAACAAAATTTAAGCATAAAAAATTTACCTTATTTAGCTAAATCCAAATTTTCCTTTTTCTTCCTTTTCTTTTCTTCCCTATTTCTCTCTCTCTCTCTCTCTCTCTCTCTCTCTCTCTCTCTCTCTCTCTCTCTCTCTCTCTCTCTCTCTCTCTCTCTCTCTCTCTCTCTCTCTCTCTCTTGCTGGCTGGACTTCCCTCTTTCTTTCTTCTTCCCCTTCCTTCTTCTTCTTCTCTCTTTCTTTTCTTTCTTTCTGCTCTCTTTTCTTTTCTTTCTTCCTTCTCGCAGCTTCTTTCTCTTTTGCCTTGCAGAAAGTTCTGCTGGCTTTTTGTGGGAAAAATCCCACCGACTCTCCTTTTTTTTTTTTTTTGGGCCAAATGACCTTTCTGCCCCTCACTAATATTGGGTATTACAGGAAATGAGTCGATTGAACACTTGGTTTTCTTTTGCTGAAATTCTGTTCTAATTTGGGAAAGAGCACCTATAAGTTGGGATGGATTAGAAATGAGCAGAGGTGATTTTTTGTTGTGGTGGAATGATTTAATGGGAGCTGTTAAGAGGAAGGATGGAAAAAAGCATATTCATTTGACTTGCTATTTGTTATGGCATATTTGGGAAGCTAGAAATAAGTGGCAATTCCAACGAGAAACAGTCCATGCAACAGGTGATTCAAAAAGATGTGGAGGAATTTTTAGAATTTGATCAAGTCATATCACAACAAGAGAGCCTGAGCAAAACAGAAACAATAATCTTAGCTCGTATGGTTAATGATGAGCCCATTAGGGATGCTATAGAAATCAGTTTAGCTGTTGCAGTGGATAAAAGCAAGAATAACATGTTATGGGATCATAGCGAGAAGTGGAGATGGTAACATAAAGGCAGTATGGCTCTGGGAGACTCGAAGATTAGTGTCAAAACTAGTGTCGAAGCTGAGGTGATTAGATTTGCTATGATCAAAGCTTTAATGCAGAACTAGGACAAAATAATCATTCAAGCCAGCAACAATGCTATAATTCAAAAGATCAAAAATGGGAACTGCAATGATGTGCAAGCGACTGTTATTTTGGAGGATATTAAAGAATTGCAGACTTTGTTTGTTTCTTGCTCTTTTTGTCTTAGGAAGATAGTCAGAATAGTCTTAATACTAGATTAGCAAAATATGCTGTAAATATTTTACATGATGTTGAATGGAAAGAATTCTTTCCTTCATGTTTCTCTAAACATCCATGACCTCTGTAGGGTAGTCACCCAACTGTATATACTTTTGTAAGTATGCTCTTATACGCATTAATACAATTTGACCTTTAGACCAACAAAAAAAAAAAAAAAAAAACTCTTGTTCTTATGGGAATCATCAATGGGTTGTACTCGGTTTACATTTCATAAAAAATCTTTTAAGTTCTGCAATGGATTTTTTGGTTTTTTAAGTCGAGTTACATTTCTTTCTTCAGGATATTGGAGTCCGTTTGATTTGAAACTATTTTCAATGATACGGAGTGAGAAAGTTGTTCTGGTTGGCATAGGCTGCTTGTGAAAATCCCAAATTGGACAGCTGGGATACACTAGAACCTTCAAAGTTGCAGGAAAAAAATTACAACTTAAACTAATAATTTGCATTTAGATGAGGTTTTCTTGATTAACAATATAAGTACACTAGATAAAACAATGTTCTTCAAGGCTTATGCTTGGTTTATTTGGAGCAATAGACTTCCATTTTCCCCAAGTTTTGGGGCAAAATTTCCTATTGGAAATAGCATGCTACAGAATATGTATTAAATGTTTATCTACTCCTATGAAATTCAAAATATTGAAGTCTGATCTTCTTCAGAGTTTCAAGAACAGCTGTCATACAAGGTCTCTCCTTAGCAGATTCAGAAACACAACTTAAAGCCAGTTCCATGATTGATGATAAGCCCCTCAACTTTTCTTCGAACTGTTCTTCATTTGGTTTCAACAAGTTAGAATCTATGACTTGAAGAATCTCATTAGGAATCAGACCACTTACCCAGCCTTTCAAGTTCAAATTTTCACCGAATGTTTCATCAGTAGGCCTTCTTCTTGTAAATACTTCCATTAACATGAGACCATAGCTATAAACATCACATTTTGATGATACTAGTCCCTCGATTCCATACTCTACAAACAATTATGAAAACAGAAAAATATATGATTGGAAACAAGGAAAAACATGAAGACAGGATTTTGGAAACTGAAGTTAGAGATATTACCTGGTGCAATATAACCAATTGTAGCTAGGGTCTTGGTTAAAACAATGCTTTTTTCCATGCCTAACAATTTTGCAATACCAAAATCACTTACATGGGCAACCATGTATTCGTCGATTAGGACGTTGCTAGGCTTTAGATCACAATGAATCACTGGTGTTGGACATCCATGGTGGAGATATTGCAATGCACTAGCCACATCTATCATTATGTTCAACCTCTGAATAATATCTAAGAAATAGTTGTAGGAATACAACCACCTCTCAAGGCTCCCATTGCCCATGTATTCAAGCACCAAAGCTTTGAAATCTTGGTTACAGCAACTGGTAATGACTTTCACAAGATTTCG
>JAMWEH010001396.1:0-22877 GCA_024721245.1 Mitragyna speciosa | reverse complement strand
AGATGACATGTTTCTCGAATCACCATTGTGTTGAAGTGGTTGGAAACTTGGAAAAGAAGGTAAAGATTTTGGTCAGTGTAAAATGTTGGTGTTGAAATAAGAAGGATCAGGTCAGACATATTTGTTAATTTGTGCATTTGTTTAATTTGATGTAAATTAGTCCTCAGGAATTTTGTACTATAATCAGAAGAATGTGGTATAGAAGTTCCTCATAATCTTCTTTCATTAATGGAAACAGCCCGAGTTTTCAGACAGACAACCAATTCTTTTAGTTATCCTCTTTTTCTTGTAAAAATATTGTAGACGGAATACTTTTAGTAGATTGAGAAAATTTTGATTTCTTTCTTTCTAGCAAAATGTTACGAGTCATAATTGTCATATACAGCGAAGAAAAAGAGTGTTCTATTTCATAGTTGAACTGCGAATTATAGTTGAAAACATTTCTATCTCCCAATTCCATTTTATATTGTTAATTAAATTTTTATGTCACATATATCATATTCTACGATATTAGTTTTTGAAAAAATATTACCAAAATTATACACTCCAAACGGACCAATTTTTTTTTTTTTTTTAATTTTTGAGGTCACAAACGGAACAAGTTTTGGTCCTTTACTTTGAAAGACAAATCAAGTTGGCAACCGTAAGCCCACGCCCACCCACTTTTTGCGATATTAGAGTGAAACAAATCCATCTACGCGTCGAAAGCCCAATTGTATCTGCAATCGTTGTGCGGCCCTTGGCATATAGATTGTTATCTGGGACGGGTCCACTTCCTAACAGCTACGCGCTCCTCCCTCCCTAACCGCAATCTTGATCGCAGTATATTTTCATCTCCCTTCTACCCTCAAAACCCTCTAAATTTGCAATATTTGCCGGATGCTCGCAAGTGTCTAATCAGATGATTGATAAGAAAAAATTATAAAAAAATTCCTTTTAAGAACTGGTGAAAAAGCTTTGGCAGTTGTAATTCTTGGCTTCTTACCTTTCGGACTTGCGAGTTTAGTTAGTTGCTTTTCTCTTTGACCAATTCTTAGCATTGGACCTAGGAATCTCAAAGGCACTTACTCGTGCAGTAGCGACGCAATCAATGACAGCATTTCCTGTTATTACTTGGTTTCTTGACGACCTCAAGATCATTAATACGGAGATAGGACGGTTAGCCACTTCTTCTTCAATTATCTGGATGTCTGCCCTTGGTTCGTCGTGTAGAACAAGACAGCCGAGACTGAGAGTGAATTTCTTAGCGTAGAAAAAAAAGAAAAAAGAAAAAAGAGAGTGACAGAAAAGAAGAGAAGGGAATTTCTTTTCCTTCCTCTTCTTTTCAAAATTTGGGAGGAAAATTTGTGAGTCAAAACATACCAACTTTTCTTTCTATTTTTTTCTTTAATTTCCCTTTCCTTCCTTTTAAAGAAAGAAAAATAATTAAATAACTTTTCTATTCTTTCCATTTCCTTACTCTCAAATAAAAGAAAAACGTTAAAATTATTTCCTTTCTTTTCTTTTCCTTCCAAATCCTTCCTCCCAAACATAGAAATCAGTAAGAGTAACTATAGGGTTATTTCTATCAGGTATTTCTTTTCTATCTTTATAGTGTTTGGTGTTCGTCCTGCGGCTAATTGGGCTATCGGAGGTACCCCAGAAGGTAAGCCTCATATTTCAGAGGCGAAGCTTCCGTTTTGGTGGTACAGCAGCAGACTAAACTATGGGGACTCAAGGATCCAGCGGAATCAACACACGAGAAGAATCAAGTTGTAGTTCATGTTTTTACTGCATTGGCAAGGGTAAGGATTGTGCAACTCCATGTTTATACCATTGAGATTGCAAATCATCTACATTTGGCTTTGCCAGAGAAACATATGGTACCGATGAACAAAGATTTTATTGGTAGACAAGCAATGAGGATGGCACCGAGAACATATAAAACTGTACTCTTTTGGTCTATTTCTTACTGTAACGTGAATTCTAAGATCAAGAAAACGCTTACAAGAAAAAGCTTAGCTGTGTAATTATGAACCCAAATTGAAAACAAATGCATATGCATTCAAGGCCAGTAATCATGCAATCCATCTATGCGAAATTAGGACATCCTATGTTCACAGTTCCAATAGACCAATATGTATTATGTGCATCAAGCTTTTCTTTTCTAATATTCCAAGAAAACTATGTCAAACAAAAAGCTTATTTATTTTAACTTTTTGTACCATATATTTAAATTTTTTATCTTTTCACATTTTGAATCATATTATATATCCAGTCTATAGTTCAGATTCTGACTCCCTTTTTCACTTTTTTAGGGGGGAAAAAAAGTTTGACATTTGAGTAATTACCGAGTAACATCAATACATGAGAGTGAGGAACATATCATATGAAGGGGAGAAATTTTCGGAAAACAATTCATTGTGTGTGCCCAACAAAAGCGATCCACAATTTAAAAAGTTGAAATAAGACTATTATATATTCAATTATTTGGATTCAATATTTCAAATTTGACTGTGAATCCTGATAATTTTGATAGAGAGAATCACATTCATCACTAACTAAATTTTCAATAAAATTAATTTTGAAGTACCATCCCATTTGAATAGAAGCAAAAAAATAAAAATAAAAATAAAAATATGATTACTCAAAATCTATTTTGAGAACACCCAAAAAAAAAAAAAAAAAAAAAAGTAATGTAGATGAGCAAGTAGAGCAAAAGCCAACAGAAATGGAGCCAAGTCACTTGAATCATTACCACTACCAATAAACTTCCCATTCTTACGCTTCTCCATATTCTTTCATTTCCATCATCTTCTCTCCATTCATGCTTTAACAAAATTTTCCTTTTCTCCTTCAATTTTGTTGGGTTCATTTCTTCAATTCTCTTAAAGGAGCAATCTCTAACCCAATCTGTACATTATGCATCGGAAATATGGGACCAAGGAAAGCGTCATCTGTGACAGGATCTGTGCCTGGAATAGGAAAAAATCGTCAAGAAGTTATGGTGTGCCAATTTACAGACATGATGAATTCTCGGGGGCTTCTTTGGTATGGAGGCAGCCCATTTTCCTTCACCTTACCAGTTTTACTGGCCCAGCTCGCTCTTATTTTCATCATCTCCAGAACCATTTACTTCCTTCTGGAACCAATTAAACAAAGTATGCTCAGTGCCCAACTTCTTGTAAGCTCTTGCTCTTTTCATTTCTGACAAAACCATTCTAGTACATTTGAACCCTTTTCTTTTCTTTTTTTCAACAATATGATTAAAAAGGTTTCTGGGTTCTTTTTTTTTTTCATAGAAGAAATTTATGTAAAACGATCTTTTTTGTTTTGAATTTTGAGTAATGCTATATATGTAGAATGACCACATATTGTATGTAAATTTTGGCCTAATTGTTGTGAATTCTGATCATTCTCATGTTCGTTTTCAGATTATAAATATTTCTTTCTTTCGTTAAATTGGACTGTTGGAGGGGATTTTGATGCAAAGTGTTAATCTTTTTGTTTAATTTATATCAAGCAGGCTGGATTTATACTAGGGAAATCCTCTGTGGGACTAATTAAAGAGTTCACTGATGAGTTTTTTCCTCCGGGAGGAACACTTCCTCTTGAAACTCTGGCAGAATTTGGTCTACTTTTTCATCTATTTATTCTAGGGATACACATAGATCCAAGTATAATGAGGAAAACAGGAAAACATGCCGTAGCAATTGGGCTTACAGGTTTTGTCTTGCCTTTCACACTCGGGATATTTGCCGCCTTTGTCCTTCCAGCTCTAGTGGAGCTTGATGGAGCAACACAAGAGTCCATGCTAAGTATAGCAGCAATAAATACGCTGTCCTCATTTCCAGTGATCACTAGCCTACTATCTGACCTTAATATTCTTAATTCAGAGATTGGAAGAATAGCCACATCAGCATGTATGGTGAATGAGTGCTGCAATTTTACTGTGTATGCCTTGGTCACTGTAGTGAGCTCAACTGTCCGCTACAAACATTGGTTTGCATTTTATTACGTCGCATGGACCATGAGTCTTGTCTTACTTTATCGCTTTGTTGCCCGGCCATGTATATTGCATGTGGCCAAGCATGTACCAGAAGGGAAACCTTTGAAACAGTTCCAGTTCTTAGCCATTGTCTTATCAACTTTGATCTTTGGATTTTTCACTGAGCTGATCGGTGTGCCTGCTGGAATTGGGGCTTTTATTTTCGGCATAGCAATACCCGATGGACCACCTGTGGGATCATTTTTTATACAAAGAATTGATACAATCTGTACTGGTTTGTTACTTCCAGCCAAATTTGCACTTACTGGTTTTAATTTGGATATATTTTCGTTAACAAGCAATGCGGCTGCGTTCATTATTGAGTTGGTCATCATCCTGGGCTACGTGGGGAAGTTCTTAGGTGTCCTACTTTCAGCTCTTTACTTTCAATCACCCATACGAGATGCTATATGTCTTGCTTTGGTCATGTCTTGCAAAGGGATCATCGAAGTTTCGGTATATATCATGATGAAGGAAGATGAGGTATGCTTTCTCTTAAATATTCACTTTTCACTTCCATAAAGAAAATTTTGTTTAGTAGTACTAGCATTTTCAATTTCTATTGTCAATTTGTCACTTTGAAACAAAATAAATAGTGTCAGAGTTCTTCTCAGTTGAACTGAATGAGAAAAGTGAAAACATATCCTAGTCCTGGCAAAGGACAGCAATTTAAAACTCTAATTTGCCCAATTTACGATTGGAAAATTTAAAAAGTCCAAACTGTCAATTGTCTTTTGGAAGAGTATATTTACCTTCTAAATTGCATATGATCTGGCCCAAAATCTCATGTTTACAACTTAGAAGGCATATTTATGGAATCAATAATCATCTTAAGTTACTCCCTTATCAACGTGACATGATGATAACTCGTGTGTTCATCATCTGCAGCAAATAGACGAGCAAGTGTATGCTCTGCTCTTAATCACATTGCTGGTTGTAACAGCAATTGCAAGACCCTTGATATCGGTCATTTATGACCCGGCAAGAAGGTACTCTGCATACCAGACAAACAGCATTTTATTCTCAAATCCTAGAAGTGACCTCTTGATACTAGTATGCATCCATAGTGAAGACAATGTTCCAACAATTATAAACCTCCTTGAAGCCTCAAATCCAACGAGAAACAACCCCATATCTGTTTTTATCCTAAACCTTATGGAGCTACGTGGCAGAGCAGCAGCCGTGCTTGAGCAAAACGTATACAGGGGAAAACTCACTACTATGCGCAGTAGATCAGAACAAATAGCTAAAGCCTTCAAGCATTTCTCACGTACAAAAGAAGGTCTTATGTCAATGCAACATTATACATCTATTGCACCCTATGCAAGCATGCACGTGGATATATGTACTATTGCTTCAGACACAAAAGCAAATATTGTGATTCTACCTTTCCACAAGGTCTGGGAAATTGATGGAACCATTGGAAGTAACCTACCAGCAATTAGAACAGTAAACCGGAATGTTATTCAGCAATCTCCTTGTTCAGTTGGTATCCTCATTGACCGCGGCCATATAGCTGGCAACATAAGTGTCTTACCTGGAAATGCAGTATTTCATGTCACCATGCTTTTTCTAGGTGGCGAAGATGACCGTGAGGCACTTGCGTACGCTAGCCGTATGGTGGGACATCCACATATTAGCCTCACCTTGGTTTGGCTAAGACTATGGGACCATAGGAAAAGCATGGATGAATCAGTAAACAGTATTGAGAATAATATAGACAATGATATGATTAGTCATTTCAGGGCTAATACCATAGGGAATGAACGCGTGACTTACAAAGAGGAGATGGCGAAAGATGCTGTGGGAACAACCAGAGTACTTCGATCTTTGGAGGAAGGTTGTGATTTGTGCATTGTTGGCAGGCATCATGAGCCTGACTCACCCCTTATACAAGGGCTTACAGACTGGAGTGAGTGCCCCGAACTTGGGGTCATTGGAGATGTGCTAGCTACTTCGGATTTTAGTTTTTCAGTGCTAGTTATCCGACAAAGACCTCTGAGGACTAGATTAACAAATGAGAACACCCTTCAACCTGTTGCCAGTAGGCACAGTGTATTTAGCAATCCCTAGGTATGTTCTTTTGTGAAGCTGGTGGTGAGTGGTGATACATATTAGTAGTTTTTTGTTTGAGACAAGGATTGAATGTACATGTATGTGTAGCATTTTTGTCTGGATGATGACATAAGAAAGTTCAGTTTTTAACATAAAAAGCTTCAATACATGTGTAAGCATGATCAAAGGGCTACCTTGTTTCCTTCCATGTACCATTACTTTGGTTCCAACATGTGTGCTTAGGATCTCATTCGTTTACTGTCATCAGATGAGATGGTGAGAATAGAACGCATATATACAAACTCGTCCTTTTAGTCACTCAAGGACTTTGTTCTTACAGTTTTATGTTAACCAAGGGCTATACGTATATATAATAAGAATCTGTATTCAATTTGATGCAAAATTCTGTAGATATTAAGAACTAAACGAAATTGATTGATTAATTGATCTCCTTGAGTCTAAGCTAGGTGCTTGCATTAGCTTATATGCGCAATTCATGTATAATTTACTTGAATATTATGGTGTTATAATAAATTATATAAGTCATATGCAATTCATTTGGATTTTATTTATTTTACTTGAAAGATAAAAGATTATCTCCAAATTTGCGTTGTGTAATAGGAATTTATATGAGTCACATTTAATTCAATTAGATTTTACTCTATTCTATTTATTTAAACTATAATATGAGGTAACAATCAAACAAAGGACTTGGTTTTGTGGATGAAAGCCAAAAAAAAAAAAAAAAAGGATTTGTTTTGGAATTACAACAGTAAACCCTTAATCTTGAAAAATAAACTCAACATTAGTACATATACTTTTAGTGCGGGCAAGCAAAACTGCTTTATGCTATTCCTTTTTTGGGTTGACACTCGGGCAAAAAGCTCAGACTCCCCCTAACACACACTGAAATGGGCCTTGTATTAGCCGAGAACTGGCCACCTGTACGGGCTTGCTTACCTATTGACCCCCAGGTTAAGGCCCACTGAGGATTTGCCATTCTAATTTTAAGGCAGTTCTCTTCCGACCGCTAATCCTAAAAATTGTTATTTAACAAACAAATGCATATAGTTTGTCCGAATTTTAATTAATTCCCAAAATGTTCAAATAATAAATGTAATTTTCTTAGTTATAATTATTGTGTATGATCAAAGTGGCTCATATCATCTAAGAACCTATTCACTCGTTTGAGCATGTTAAACTCTAATCCAGAGAGAGTCAAGCCACTTTCTTAGGAAGAAATCCGTGAATTAAGTGTTGCAGATTTCTTGATGTGACTAAGGCTCGTGGAGCCCAACTCTCTGCACCAAATTTTATGGGGATCTTCCAAAAAATATAGTTAATTTTATGGATATTTAGAAGGAAAAGATGGCCAATGCATACATAGTAACAAACACCTACTAGTTAAAGAAATGCTCCACCAAAAGAAGGGACCTCAGCACCATCTGCTGTACCATTTGACGTACATGAGCCTTCACCTAAACAGACTAATCTGATTCTGCTACAAAAGAGGCAAATATTAGAGACATGCATTCAGAGACAGGCAGCTCATGGAAAAATATGGCACATTTCAACTGGCAATTGGAGGTCTCGTGAACTTTCAAATATAGTCCCTGATTTTTCATTTTTACTTTTATTTCATCCCTTGTATTCCTTAATTTAGGATCTTGCTAACTCCTTACTTTTGCAAATTGCCATAAGATAATAACTAGCAACCAAACTATACCAAGTTAAACAATTTCAATCATGTAATTTGTACTCTGGCAATGATCATATAGGATAAAAGGACAATTAAGCTGTAAGTTGATTTACCTTTTCATCTTCAATTTGAAATTATGTAATAGGTTGGATAAGAACGAAGAAACAATATATTTTTGTAAACATTTTTTTTTTTTTGAAAAACTGAATACAGGGAGTAGAGACAAGGATCGCAATTGTACTTGATAAAGCAATTATTTGGAAAAATATGAAGGAAAGGAAATGTATGACTTATTCGTGGTTTGCTGGTGAAAGAAATGTGTCATGTGTGGCAGTTTCGTGAATATTATGCAGAGAATATATGGTGTCGGAGGGAGGGAGAAGAGGGAATCCATGGGAGATCTGACCAGGAGAAATATGAAATATGTTAAGCAGACGTGCCAGCTTGCTCTAATTTATTTTTGGTGTTGCGTGAAGTCGTCGTCTTTTGAGTTCTCTGAATTCAAGCCATAAAAAACGAGCCTATCAATGTTATTCAACTGAAGGTTGGGCTCTTGTCTCTCGGACATCACTTTCGTTTCTCTCTCGCTAATCAAACTTTAGTTTTCTGGTACGAGTACCCTATGTTTTCAGACTCGGACCGGGTATCGACCCGGCCGAGCTCAGGGGTCAGGGGTTAATGGGTTCGACCGGGGGTCGATTCGGGGTCGAATCGGATGACGTCATAAATATTTATATATATATATATATATATATAACACATATATACATTTACTAATTTTTTTCTTAATTTTAGTTGTTAGTCTAAAAAATTATAGCCAAAATACCCTCAATAACCATTTTAATATCTTGCTATTAATAGTTCAAAAAGCATTGAATTGAAAAAATTAGCAATAAATATAATGGACTTAAATTATTTACTTTTTAATATAATTAGTATAAAGAAATAGAAGTGAGGCACCACTAATATTTTGTAATTGGTCAAAAAAGTTGGTTGCCTTTTGACAAATAACTGGGCCAAGCAAATAAAAATCATGTATTGATTTAGCATTGATGTTCATTTGTTGGATGTATGTCAATGGGCTCATGTCATTGTCAAAACTCAAAAACAAATAATTGTTGGAATCTATTTTCTTCAGACAATGAATATGGAAGACTACAAATATGTATAATAGCCCATATCTAATGAAGTGTGGAGTATTAATGTGGTTGGATTTGTAAAAAAAAAAAAAAAAATCTAGGCGGTTTCCGGTTTCCGGTCAAACCCGATTTTTGACCGAGTTTGACCGGATTTTTTAAAACCGATTTTTTATGCTAACTCGGACCGGACACTTGGCCGGTTCCCGGTTCGACCGGTTCGACCGGCCGGTCCGGTCCGAATTTAAAAACACAGCGAGTATCTAGACAATTAAAGCAACATGAAAGAATATCATGGAAAAAGTTTAGCCCAAAAATGTTAATGAAAACTAGAGATTTACATATTATGACACAAAAATGTTTTTAACCACTGTAACTACGGATACATCATTTGAAAGTGAAACAACAAATTAGCAGTGATGTTTTTTACTCCTTTTGGGCCATGTTAAAATGGATACAAGTGCTTGATCTACACTACAAAAGTTAACAGCTCGGAATGCCGCCAAGCATCACTTATAAACCAGATGCAATTCGAGGGGAAAAAAATGTACGCCTACTAAATAGTTTTCATTTATTTTCTTTGTTATTTTTATTGTAATTATAGTAGAGTTGCGTTTCCCATAAAAGCTAGCACAGCTGGTAAACAGTCTGACAAACATTACATTCCTGATGGCCAGCTAGATTGGTCCGTGATCGCTTTCTCCATCTCTTAAATAATCAGTCTTAGGTGGAACTACAGTTATTGTAAATTCAAAGTCAAATGCTAAACCAACACCTAAAACTAACAACTAGCTCTCAATCATTGATATTGATTTATCCAATTGGATGACAACTACTACTCTAATTAAACTACTTGTTCGTGAGAAGGTGAGGAATACTTACATATAATTTGTCACCCAAACTTTCAGGGGCTAGGACCAAGTGGCAAAATTCCGTTTTCCTTAGGGCTTAGGTCGCATATGCACAGAATTCTGGTGATGCATGATGCTCTACTTTTTAAGGTTTATCTTAACAAATGACAATTTATTGCTTGGATGATTCCTGGGAAAAATGTTTATCATACCCTTGCCACTCATGGGGTATAGTCCGAAGAGAACTAATAAGTTGAATTCAAGAGAAGGTTGATGGTTGGAGCCATCCTTATTTTTTTACCATGTTCAAGTTAAAAACATGAAATTAACTGTTGCTTTCTAGGAATGCAGCTAATAATTAAATTAAGTGCCTTAATGCGTTGAGAAAAATAATGCAGAGATTATGATGTCAATCTCTTTGATCGAGATTTTATTGACTATTCATTGATTATTGTTTCGAGGACATAGATCACAAAACAGCTGGTAATTAACCCCAAGAATTCATAACAGAGTTTAAAATATAGACATTGTTTACTTACAAGTTGATCAGTCGATTGTAAAGCAACAGGAATTTTTCTTTTGAGGACCAAATCTCTTATATTACCCTTGGGGCAAACAGAGATGATTATTTCATACACATTTCCAATTCTGCTATATTACATGCAGAGGGAAATAAATTCCTTTTTATAAAAAAAAAAAAGAGAAGAACAAATTTATCCACAAAATCAATCACCCCACGTTAAGGGAGGGAGAAAAGGTAAAAGGAAAATTATATCAATCCTCAGAAATGCTCTCGAGATGGGGCCTCCATACTTCAACTCTACCTCTCCGGCGATCCCGGCGGGATGAGTTCTTGTCGGACGAAACTTCTATTACATGTCGTTCACAGTAAGCATCTCTGTCGCTGCTGCTTTTTTGGCTTTTTTTGGAAGACTTCCTAGGCAAATCTCTGGTTTTCTTCTTTTCCGGCAGGGAAGACGACGGTATCAAGAAATATATGCTGCCCCTTTTGAGCTCGGACTCCGGTGAGAGGATTAAAATCCGGCGGACCATGCCTTGAGAACAGGGTGTAGTCAAGACATGATTAGGGTTGTCCTTTAGGACCTCTCCAGCTGTGATTGGACCAGTTAATTCTTCTACGTATCCATTCAGGTGTACTATACGGATCAAGTCTAAGGCTCCACAGGGAAGAACACATGCCAAACAGCACCTTAGACTGTTTCCCATTTTTGTGAACCTCTCTTTCTTTCTTCTGTCTATAATTCTATGCTGGTTTTGAATGGAATTTTTGAGTGGTGAAGAAGCAGGTTATATATATAGGAGCAATGGTGCTAATTGCGTTGTTACATTTGCATTCAAAATGACACAAATACCCGGGATTAGTTCTTGACTTCTTCCTTAAACTACTGATAATTGCCTTCCTTGTAACTAGCTTAACTTAAGATGCCATAAATATGATTGCCAAGGTTGTAATAATTGAGAGATTAAGGTTAAGGCAGAGTACGTCCTACGTACGAAAATTAATCATCACGCTCGGTTGCTAGGCGCCTTGTGGAATGTTAGGCATTTCGTAACCGAAAGTGGTGCTAATTATGGTCACTTTTAATCGTCAGTGCCCAAACGCTAGAATTTACCATTTCAGATTTTCGATTTACAGCCAAAATTTCAAACTAACACAAACTCCTCAACGATGCCCGAATGTGTTCAATCTGGTTATTCGGACTATATTTACTGTGTCTGTCTTCCATATATCTCAACTACGCTGTATTCACGAGGATAGTCTAGGAAATTTGGCATTCTGAAATATGATTATATTGGTGTAAATAGATTGTTCATTGATGATTTAGGTAGCAATTAAAATGTTAAATTCTTCAATTTTCTGCTGGTTTTGCAACATGAAGCACAAGGAGTCATCGAGAATGTAGGCATGACAATGCCAGTAAAGACGAAAAGAACCTATTAAAATAATGGCTTAGATCCATATTAAGATATTAGGTACGGAATGGGAACTCTACGAAGTACCTGTTCATACAAAAGGAGCAATGATTGTCTCACTGCTTGGGTACCAATCCACTTAACTCAAAGTCATCTCAAACTCGAATTGATAATCAATTCATAATGCCTCGGACAACCCACGAATAATCGATAGATAGTTGTAGATGTGGGCTCCTCTCAATGATGATCAATTTATAATTTTGTGAGAAGTATGAAATTCTACTTATTATAGTATGGGCTGGATATTAAATACAGAAATAAGATATCTAGTTCCCGGTTATTATAATTTTTAGTGTTTACAGGTAAAAGATCGGCAAAAATTGGTGTAGTAATAATAATGTTATATAAAAACCGATTTTTGAAAACCATATAGCTTTATGGCTTGTTATTAATAACATCTGATTATTATAATAGTTGAAAATCAGTTGGTCATGATTTTAGTTTAAAAAATTCAAAAACATAATAGAAGAAGTAGTTGAAAACATCACAAAATAGATTTTTCAAAAATCATAAATTAAAATCAGGTAGAAAAAAGTTATTGAGAATAAGCCATCATTTGCATCAAAATTTTTTTGTTGATCAGCCCTTTTCTATATTTTATATATGTATCTTAGTTTTAGTTAAGGAGGAACTATATCCCTTTTCTATCAAGGGCTTGTACTTTTCTTGTAAGAATGATGAAGATGTAGTTGGATGCATGCCATCAGTACTATATACAATAATACCATGAGTTTGATTCTTTTTTTTTATAGGTCACTGACCAAAGGAAACATCCTCCGTGTGTGACGATTAAGTCCGAAGTCCTAAATGCTAAACTCCAAAGAGTACAGCTGTTTTGATCCGGAAGCCAAAATGAATATTACTATTAGATAGTGTTTTTCTTATGCTTAATTAGACTGTTTTTCCTTGAGCATTCCCGAGGAAAATCATTCATAGATGAGTGCAACCACTACATATTATACAGTTATTATTATTATTATTTTTTTCAACTCTGTGTCTGCTTGGCCAATAGAATCACGGTTTGCCTCAGTCTCATTTCCATCATACATTGAGATAATTTAAACACCTTTTGTAAGATATGTTAATAGTTTAGTAGTAATGAAAAACATATGATGAGATTAGTTTAATGGGCTCCTTTTTCCCTATTAAAAACAGATTCCATAAATAATGAAACTACTTGCTTCTCAAGGAGCCAGAGCCCTCTCCATCTGATTTTGCTTGTGTGGATCAATGATTAATTTTGTTTTGCTTGTGTGGATGAATGATTAATTACTTTTAATGAATGGTAAATGACTGTAAGCTGCCAAAATAGTAATGAAAGGAAGCTTCGTTCCACGCAGGTTTGAGGTGGAAGCAGGCACCGACCTTAAAAGGAACTCTTAAAATTCAGGTCCCGATTAACTTAACTAAAATTAATAATTAATAATGAAATTCTCTCTTAGAAATGCACGATGTCCATCTGTTATCACTACTAAAAAAATGACTTTTCGTAACGCATCCAAAATGGTGACAAAAAGGCTCAAAAACCGTGACAATAAGTATTTGACACAGAATAATCACAGTTTTAGAGGCGTGGGCAATGCAGGCGTTACAAATAGTATTGCCACGATCCTTTGACCGTGACAAAAACTTTTTGTCACGGATTTGTCACAATTTTGGCAATGTGACAAAAAAAAATGTGTCATATAAACTTAGAATTTTTACCACGAATTTGTCACAGTCGATGCAAGTTGCAAAAAATAAAATATTTATAATCACGGTTATAGATCTGTTGCAATTAATATTTTAGATCAGTCGCAAAAACTTTTTACTACAGTATTATCACTGTATAAGTAATATGACAAATAGCTTTGTCAATATAATAATATTATATAAAAATAAATTTTATATTAGTGTATAAATTCACATAAATATCTATTGCAATCCAGACTAAATTTTCCTTTATATTCAAGGTTCTTAATTATACAAACAAAAATAATTGTTATCTTATGTATTGATAATTATAGAATTAACACATCCAATTTTATGTCATTCTAACAGATATACTTCAAAACCTCAATAATCACAAAAACATTTGTTGCCATAATTCATCCAACTATCTCCGCAGTTGAGCAACATCATTATAAACAAATATTGATAACATCTCAATAATAAAAAGCATGATGTCATGAAACTGTATCTTCATAAGATTTACATTAGTAAAAGCATAGGATAATGAACTTCTAAAAAATCATCCTTTAATACTATTTGTCAAGACAAGATAGAACAATATCCAACACTAGCAACAACATTCTTCTGCTTTCATTCAAAATCTTCATTATTTATATCCTGAAAATAATGAAAAATAAAAAATCATAAATATGCATTAGCTTATAGTAAAAGACAACATGCAAGACATATTTGTATAATTTCAAAATCTATGTAAATTAAAATTGCAAAAAAATACAATTCAAAAAATAAGAATTTTTTTGCAAAAACCACAAATATCTTAATCTAATAAAGGTCAAGAATAAGAATATATTTAATATAAGTCAAGAACAGGTATTTATATAATACATATATATGTACAACAAAAATCAAATCACTACGCAACAACCTACAATTATGAACAAAGTCAAAGAATGATTACATATAAGATAAAGGCAAAAGTTATTAATAGACAAAAAGAGATATTTTCAACAATAGTTCAAAAAAACTAATGATTAGTATATTCTAACGTTCATAATTTGACTAACCTCCTCCATTGTCAATCCATCAAAATCACCATTATTTACATTTTGAGGCAAACTCTTCTCTTGTTGAGGATCATTTGTTGATTTTGGTATCTAAAACATAAAAAGAAAAACAAAATTATGCAACATAAGCTGTGAACAAAAATGAAGGATCCATGGACTGCTTAGCAATCAAAGACAAGTGATATCCATGCAAAGTTTGCAATCCTACACGAGTGAAAAAGTTTGATGTGAAGCGAATTTGGAGATTGTAAATGCCATTACTACTTATAAAGCAAATTGATGTAATAGCAACAGGAGCTAGTATGTGCCATAAAGTAATTGACCAACCATTGTTAATGGTGAATATAGTGGTTGTGAACAGAATGATCTTCTGCATCACCTTGAAATAAAAGACACATAATGCCTATCTATGCAACATTTGTCCTTAAAAAATAATCCACAACAATTTGGCATAAAATCATTTTCTCATAGGCAATATATAAACCAAAACAACCCAATGTTCAAACAGACCAGCACAAAGCTAAATTAGAGCTTTTTTCTACCATCTTCAAATGACTTGAACCAAATTAAAATAATCAAGTCAAAACAAGAAGCATTCTTCCACTACAAAGATTCCACCAATTCAAAGTGGGTTTTCTACTTTCCATCCATAAAGTAATCAATCACAAAGGAACAGGCTTCAACATCCTACCAAACCCAATTAATGTTGTGAATACCACAAATTTGTTCCTTAAACAAATAGGAAAGTGACCTAAAATTGTGACTTATACAAGCAAATAGGACAAACCAGGTAGGCAAATGCAAAAAAAAAACTTGCAAACAACTTATATCACATGACATTGAGATTTCCAAAACTATGTACAGTCACCACTTGGTCCTATACCCACAAAATCAGCAGCAAGAATATACAAACAACATATGAAAACAAACAGAAATGTAGATGAAGACCAAAAACCATAAACCTTAAACTGCATGCATCAACAGTCACAAATCAAAAAGTCAAATCCCGTGCATTAACATAAAACAGAGTAGACAATCACCTAAAAACATACCAGTAAACCAGACCAGAAGTTCTAAAATCTCCACATGAGAATAATCGACAAAAAGAAAGCATAGGATATAATTGAAAAAAAAAACAAGTGGTCTGTCTTTTTGACCTGGTGACCGTTTTGTAGTTTTGCATTAAGATTGTCAATTTGAGCCTGCATGTCCGATATTTTTCCTCCATACTTTTGCTCATAGAATTCTTCAACTTTGTTCATAATCATTGTCATGTAATGATCAGAAAGCTGATGCTTTGAACTAGTGCCACCAAAGTATTGAGATGGTGAAGGACCTAAGCCTACTGTTCTCACATACCCTCGACATTCGGATCCCATAACCTCCCTGAATATGCGTTGTTTTACCTCTACTGTATGTTCTGAGGTAGGAATGTGAGAAAGCTTCTCTTTCATTTGACCCTTCAGACATTACAAGAAATTATAAAAGTCATCAAAAGCACGGTTAATCAAAATTAGAAAAAAAATGTCTTTCACTTACAATAACTATAGCAGCTTCATCATCCTTCGGAATACCATTTGGGTCCGTTCGTGTTTTGATATATACTGAGAGTTGGTCAGTATCCAAACCATTTTCTTTCATCTGAAACACAAATAATATAAATATAAATTACAAGCTCAAATATTCCTAAGCAACTAATATCAAACAATTACTAGATTCATAAAAGTAATATACCTCCTGTCGTATAATAGCATGTGGTGTTCTACCAGTTCTATGAGCAGGGCCATGCATTGTTCTATTCTTTTTATTTTGATCAGCAACACTCTTTTTGTAAGAATTCAACAATGTTAAATACCAAAACATATGCAACACCAATAAGCTATTAAAGCAAACTAACAACGGAAATGATATAAGCTAACATAAATTCTAAAATAATTAAAAGACATTTCATTGCATACTTTAACCGTCTCTAAACTCCAATACTCAACGAGAACTTTCCATTGTTCAGGTTGAACTCGAGTAGGAATATTAGCCAAGGCCTCCTCCTTACTCTTTCCTTTAAAGTATGCTCTTTTTAGGACGCTCTTCCAACTTCTCCATTTCTCGCCAAGAGACTTCATACAATTGGTCCTATATGCAAGAGGACACGTGGCTATTGCCTAAACAACAAATAAAAAATATTGTGAAATATTTTACATTTGTTCAATGGAATAACGGTGGAACAATCATTATTTTATAACTTTGTACCTGAATGCCATTCCAAAGTACATCCAATGTATCTTCTGAAATATCATTCCACGCCTCATACGTAAGTGGAAGTCGTATGCCATTGCGTGCCAACTTACCGAGGTATTTCATGAACACTGTCCTATTTGGTCCAATTGGTTGCATCTCTTCATTGAAGTCAATAATCAACTGCAGCTCTGGTTTCAAATTTGGACCTCTACTTGGACCTCTTCCTCGTTTTTTCGTATTTGCTGCAATATGTATATTAAACCAATCAAGCATATAAGAATAAATAATTTCAAAAATATAAATAAATAAAGAGTAAATTAGTAAATCAAAACATAAGAGAACGTAATCATCAAAATGAATAAGCTAAAAGACATACCTGCCAGCTCTACAGTAGATGTATCTCCACTAAGTTGGGAGCCAACTTGTGCTGATTGAGTGACACCTCGAGAATCTATAATCACATTGCTCCTACTAGAAGTACGTATAGAACCGAGTTCATCACCAAGATTTTGACTTATTCCATGTAAACCACTGGTATTCGTACTTTCTATACCCATTCCAAGTGAATTACATGCATTATGCACAACTTGAGAACTAAACGCACCACTTACAACTCGAGGCATAGATGCACTAACAACAGTTTGAGCAAGTGATGCATTACCTACAACATGGTGAAATGAACTATCGACTCTTGGGGAACCTAATGGGTAGTCATTAGCAACTCGCAAACTCGAATCCAACAACCCAGATGTACAGTTTAAACCTTGAGAAATATGAGGACTTCCTCGAAGAGGACCTAATACACCAACTTTATTGAAAATTTGTGACTGTGAAACATCTAATTCTGGGATTGGATGAGCTCGAGTTGGTGGATGGCGTTGCCCATGTTTACTAAAGACTCGAGGTATTGATTGAGGCTGCAATTGCTGATCAGATGTAGTGCCAAAAGGTGTACCAATTGTGGCATCTAACTTATCTGTCATGGTAGTACCTCGAGCTTTCCTTTTTGTCATGACAACCTATATATCAAATTACCAAAATAAAATGTGAAGCAATCACCTGTCCATGCCACTTTATTCATTAATAATTGATAAAGTAACAAATATTGCAACAAACAGAAGTAAAATAGCCTTAAAGGAAAGACGCTTCCCTTTCGCCAGATTGCAGAGCAAAAAAAATGAAACCAAAGTCTACACGTCTTGTGGTAAAACTATTTGTAAATAACTAATTACAATCTATTATAGAAACAAATGCCCAAAAAAACATGTCCAATACATGACCATAATTCAATAATAACTTTTTATTTCTTTGATAACTAACACACCAATCAATTTGCAGTAGTCCCTGTATCATAATCAACAATAATTACAATGAAAGAAGATATTCATTAGCATACCAAACACCAATTCAGAAATCTTACAAGAATTTCCTTTCATTTTGAAACTTTTTTCTCCAAAGCATCCTAGTCCTTGATTGATAAGATATGGAAAAAGAAAAAGGGGAAAAATACATAATAAAAAAAAAGAACAAATACTGCCAAGGAAACATGAATTTGAGCACAAACAAATGAATCTTCGTTATAAATTAAGCATCTTATCAAGAAAGGACATTCATTTTATGGGGTAACTAATTTTAGTTGGAAAAAGACTTCTAAAGTTAATGCAAAATGACATTACATCTAAAGTATTGACCACAGGCAAATTCAAGTAATTAAAATTTAGAGCATCATATTATTACCCTTCAACTGATAAAATCTTTGCAGTAGGGTAAGTGATTTTATTCTCAACTACCATACTCAAATATCACCAAAAACTTGAACTATAAACTTAAAAGAAAAGAAAATGCCAGTACTTATAACTTAACTACCAGAATTTCAAGATTCTAGCCAATAGAAAAGCCCATTTTGCAAATAATTAAGAACCAAAACTAAATTCAAAACTGCAACCTTATAAACATTGGCAAGCAAAAAAATTAAACTTAGCCAAAAGAGAAAGAAATGGGAAATGACATAAACACACTCATACAATTACAACATATACGCAAATTATCAAGGATTTGAAACTGAGAAGATTCATTAAACAATTCAAAGTCATAATAAAAATCCATATGCTCTCTTATAGTGTTGAAGAAAAAATAATAGTGCTAAATTATTTTTTCTATCTTTGTAAAAGAAGTTTCTTAAACTAAAAAGTAAAAGCAGCAAGTATTCCCATTAGATGTCAAATATTATCCCCTTCCATGTCCATATCATTGTGATGGCCTAATGTCTCATTCACATCAAGTGGCATTGCTTCAGCTCCTTGCTGTACCCAAACATTATCCTCTTCACAAATAGCAGCATTCTCATCAAGTACTTGCGTGCTAAAAGGTTCGACTTCTGAAGTACCAAAATCTGCGTCAAAGACATCCCTGGGAGTTATTTTCATCACAACCTGCCAATTTGGTTCTATTGGGTCAGAAACATAACAAACTTGCTCTGCTTGAGTAGCCAACATAAAGGGCTCATCATCTTTAGCATTGTCTTTGTACATCAAGTAGTTGAAGTTCACCAAGGTGAATTTGAACATATCTTCTTTCTTCCCTCTCTGATTATCAACCCAATCACATCTAAAAAGAACAAATTTCAGTTGACTACTATATCTTATTTCAATGATATCAGTCAATACCCCGTAGTAGATGACATCTCCAATAATAGGATTCTTGTCTTTTCGACTAGCATAGCTCAATGTTTCTGCTCTAATAGTTACCCCACTATTTTGGGTTGTTTTACTAGCATCGTTACTTTTAGTACGAAAACGGAAACCATTAACAATGTAAGATTTGAACCTCCTCCCATCCAAATCAGGACCATCGGCTAATGCTTTGATATCATTAGACAAATTCATAGTCAACCGATTGTCTTGGACCTATAATGCAAGATATGACTAGGTAAAATATTTGTGATTAAAATTAAATGGTGCTAAAGGATTAATTTAATCATGCTTACATATTTTTTGAACCACCCAAGAAATCTTTCATTATGAATACGTTGAATTTGATGATCACTACATCGTGGCATTTCTCTCCTAAGCTCTGCAATATGTACACTGTAAACAATAATTTAGAATATTAATATGTTATTCTAAGAAATTGAGGTCTATAAATTTAATTGTCAAGATAAAAAATATACCTAAGAAATGATTGTACAGCTTCAGTATTCATCAAGATATATTTATGAGCTTGTTCCCATGTAACTTTATCAAATATGACATCCTCAACCTTTCCTAAAGCACGGCCCACTGCAGCACCATGATTGTGCATCCTAGATGGTTGCTGAGATTTACTATTCACATCATTCAAGTACCTTGTGCAAAAATTCATGCACTCTTCCATCAAGTATCCATTGGAAATTGATGCCTCTGGATGGGCACGATTACGTACATATCGCTTTAAAGTTAATAGGTACCTATACAAGTCATGAAATCTATGAGCATTATAATTTATCAATAAATTACAACAATTACGAACATAAAACTCACCTTTCAATTGGGTACATCCATCGAAATTGGACAGGACCAGCCAACATCACTTCTTCAGCTAAATGTATAGGCAAATGTTCCATGATATCAAAAAATGATGGAGGGAAAATCTTCTCCAAATGACAAAGTATGAGGGCAATTTGATCTTGCATATACTCTAAATCACTCACTCGATTCACCTTCGAACAAAGTTGCCTAAAGAAGTTGGACAACTCAATTAACGGCTTGACTACAGTTTTGGGCAATACTCTTCGAATGGCTAATGGAAATAATTGTTGCATGATAATGTGAGTATCATGACTCTTCAAACCAGATATGCTTCTATCTTGCAAGTTCACACATCTAGATATATTTGACGCATATCCATCGGGAACTTTCACATCTTTCAACACCTTCAAGAATAAGTATTTTCCATCTTTATTCAATGTAAAACATGCTGGCAATATGGTTGTCTTTCCATGTACTTCATGAGGGTGCAAGGATGTTCTAATTCTCATTTCCTCTAAATCACGACGAGAATTAACATGATCTTTTGATTTTCCAGCAACATTTAACAATGTAAACACAAGGTTATCACCAAAATTCTTCTCATTATGCATCACATCTAGGCTATGCGGAACCAAATTATCTTTCCAATATGGAAGCTCCCAAAATATGCTCTTTTTTTTCCAATTACCAATGGCTGTCATTTGCATCTCTCCTCGTTGCCTATTTTTAATGTCATCTTCCTTGTACTCTGTCAATACGTTACTCAACTGGTCTAGAACTTCATCGCTAGAGGATCGAGTAGGTTTGCACTCATACTCTCTTTTTCCATCAAATAAAACCTTGTCCTTACGAAATTTGTGATTTGTGGACAAGAAACGTCGATGACCCATGTAACAATGCTTTCTAGAATGCTTCAACCATTGAGAACGAGTTTTATTCCCACAAATTGGACATGCTAATTCACCCTTAGTACTCCATCCAGACAGTATGGCATAAGCAGGGAAGTCATTTATCGTCCATAATAAAGCTGCATGTAACTTAAACATTTGGTTTGTAGAAGCATCATATGTAAGCACACCATCATTCCACAATTCTAATAATTCTTCTATAAGCAACTGTAAATAAATATCTATCCTCTGACCAGGCGCTTTAGGACCATCAATAAGCATAGACAGAATAAGAAAAGATTGTTTCATACATAAACTTGGTGGTAAATTATATGGAATAAGCACCACAGGCCATGTACTATGAGAAATAGACATCGACCTAAAGGGATTGAAACCATCAGCTGCCAACCCAAGTCTAACATTACGGATATCACTAGCAAATTCAGGATTTTTCTCATCAAAATGCTTCCAAGCATAGGAATCAGCTGGATGCCTTTGTATGCCATCATCATTTCTTTCCTCAGCATGCCACTTCATAAGTGAAGCAGTTTTTGATGACATAAAAAGCTTTTGAAGTCTTGGTTTCAAGGGAAAATACCTCACTTGTTTTGCAACTGCTTTTTTACTCCCTAACTTGTATCTCGATGTTTCACAAATTTTACAATGATCATGTGCCTCATGCTCACCACGAAACAACATGCAATTGTTAGGGCATGCATCAAATGTCTTATAAGTGAATCCCAAATCTTCAGTAATTTTTTTGGCATCATAGTAGGATTTCGGAAGCTTTGCGTTAGGAAATGCCTTCTTCAACAATTCAAGAAGCCCAGTGAATGTTGTATCTGGCCAACCACCTAGAACTTTCAAATGTAATAGGTGAACAATAAAAGAGAGTTTTGTAAATTCCTTACAACCAGGATATAGGTCACATTCAGCATCTTGCAAAAGTTTTAAGAAGTGACTCGTATCCTCATTAGGCCCGTGAAAACAATCAGCTTGAGATGAATTATCGACACCAAAATTATAATCCATATTTGGGAACCCAAATGCTTCATGCACCATGCCAACCATATCATCCCCCATATTTGAATGCGTTGCTCCATCTAATGTCTGCACTATTTCTTGGGAGGCATGTGTTTCTCCATGAAAAATCCAAATAAAATAGCTGTCCGTGAAGCCATGAATAATTAAGTGACCCCTAACAGACTCTTTTGGCAAAAAGTACCGGTTATCACATTCTTTACAAGGGCAATAAATTGTTGAATCATTAACTTTGTTTTGATATGCATACTTCAAAAATTCATCAACCTTACTTCTAAAATAATTGGAAGTCCTCTCTTTGGAATACATCCAGCTCCTATCCATATCAATAATTTTTTCCAAAGGCCTAAAAAATAGTCACTATGTATCAGTTGCCATCGTTCATCACCAATGTCATGATAGTGAAGAAATATAGCACATGAATCATATTAGTGCATCATGCAATCTTACAGAAGTCCATGATGTAGGAAAGGAAAATATGAAAGGTTAATTTCTTTGTTTCATTATTGTTTATTTAATTTACAATATAATGTTCTCAAGGAGTAGTGCATGGAAAACTAATGGTATTTAACAAACTTCAGGTTGCTTCAAGTGTATTACGCTTCAGATCTCAATTGCCATTATCTTGGGAATTGCATAATTGTGAAGGAAGAAAAACTATCCTTTTTTATGATAGTACTGGAAACTTTTCATTATCTTTTAAATTAATT
>JAMWEH010000237.1:0-23001 GCA_024721245.1 Mitragyna speciosa | reverse complement strand
GACTGCGTATTAGAGATTGTAAAGGTTACAATTATGAGACTTTAATACATACAGTCATATTCTTAAATATCCCTAGTCACTAGTATTAATGAGATTAGACATCATTAATGCAAATAGACTAGCACATACTTTGCCTCTACTTATGGTAAGTAGTAGTTGATCTCATTGACTATGGTGTGCATGACACCTAAGCTGGTATGTGGAAGCTTGTTTGAGAACAAGTTCATTGGATTGATCCTCCAAGAGTTTCAACTATAGTGCCAATGGTTGAACTCTTAATGGCAATGGTGTAAGTGATCCTTTGACTTGACATTACTATAGTATCTTGAGTGTGGATTGTTATACTTTAACTCTATTTCTCGGTGCTCGTAAAAGAGTAGCCCAAAGGTTAGAGGTTGGGTATAGTTTGAAGTATGGAAGGATAGTGAGTAATCAATATAGGGTTCACCACTCCTTAATAGGAGAGTATATCCCTTTATGACCACTTGTTAGAAATACTAACTCATAAATCTTCTGTAGAAGTGATAGTATAACTTGGAAGTAATTTCAAGATTATACATCATCGAGAGTTATATTTCTGGAACAAGAAAATATAAATTAGTTGTTTAAAGTAGGCACCATACTTTTAGACTAATTGGGATATAGTTTGGTGAAAGGATATTAATTATATGATAATATTGTCATTGACGGGTATGGTCTATCATATGACTTTTTGATAAGTGCTAAAGTACATTAGTTTTTAGTAGATTTTTAGGGTAGGTTTTTAGGATTTTTCTATGAGTTTTCCTCTATTTCTTAGCTATTTCTTCTCATTTATGATTTGAATGCCAAATTGTATAAAGGTGTGATTTACATGTGATTTGTGTCATTTTCGTAGGATTTGCACATTGCATCAGCAATTTGGATCAATTTGGATGGCAATTGGATGATATTTTGAGGTGATTTGAAGTTGGTGATGAGTTAAAGTCAAGAAACCCTCAAAGTGATGTAAAGAAGCAATAGGTGAAGAAGAATTGGAAAAGAAACGGTTTGGCAGCCTAGACATATTTCAGTGATTTTGCAATAACTTGAGCTAGAGATATTGGATTAAGGTGATTCATGAAGCATTTTGAAGCTAAGACAATGATTTACAATTCATATGAAGACATCAAAGTCTAGTTCTTAAGTTTCAAAGGTCAAAATTCCAAGTTATTGAAGCATATTTGTACTGCAGTACTGTTCCGATAGTTCTTAGTATTTCAGCTATATCTCAGTGTATAGGGCTTCAAATGACTGTGATTCTTGTTTATTTGAAAAGATTATTCAAAGGGCTAAAACTTTAATGTTTTGAAAAAAAGCTAGTTCGGCCGTTTTAAAGGTGCAATTTTGCATAGAAGAGAAGTGAAACATTCTGACCAAGGCCGCGGGTAAGGCCTTGCCACGGACTGGGGTGCGGCCTTGGTCAGAAAAGGAGGACACAAGGCCGTGGGTAAGGCCGTGCCATGGCCTAGTTATGGAATGTTGCATTTTTAAGCACTTTTGGGCGAATCTTTTGAGGGAGGAACCCTACCTCTTTGGGGAAGGAAATAAGTGGGTTTCTTTGGGGTTCTAAGGCACAAGAAACACATTTTTACACACATCTAGGGGGATGTAGAGAGAAGAAGGCAAGAGTGGAGGAGCAACTCAAAGGCTTCCATGGTACAAAGCAAGAAGGACTCATCAAGATGCAAGGGAGGAATCAAGAGAATTATATGAGAATGAGTTTTTCCATTCTTTTCTTGTATTTTGTTGAATTTATTCTTGTACATACGATTGAGTTGTGAATAATTTAGATGGGATGAACCCTACCTTTCTATGACTATGATTTGAATCTTTAGTTAATGAATTCTCAATTTTTGTCTTAGGTTTATTCTTGAGTTTATTGGTTATTGAATTGGGATTTGCATGCATCCTTAGATTCAATATTGATTTCATATAGTTGGATTGAGAAATCACCTATTTGATTAGATCATCTCTTGAATAAAGAGGCTTTCATGGGTTGCTAGAGATAGAATCACATAAGTCTCTCCGGTTAGATTCAAACCTAACCAAAACCAAAGAATCCATAGAAACTTAATGCTTCTCTTTGGGGTTTTGATTGAGAAGAGATTCCAATCAAACAACCAAGGGGATAGAGGTTAATACTTGAGAAAGATTAAACCTAATTAAGGGATTCTAGGGTCTAAGTGATTGGGTTATTCATTAATCAAGGTATAGTCTTAGCATACTTGGTTGAGGGTATTCTTCATCTAGATTCGCCTCTACTTTTGTCCATTCTCTCTATTGAATTCTAGATTGTGCTTTAATTAGGTAATTAGTTTAGTTAATTTGTATTTCCAATAAATTCGTCATTCACTTTGTGAGGTTAGATAATAAAAAGAAGGTGAGTACTAGTACTCTATAGTCCCTGTGGGATCGACACTCGGTACTTCCTATACACTGTACTACTGGAAATGATAGGTGCACTTGCCTAAGTATCCGTAGCGTAGCAAAAGGAATATCACTTCCTATTCACTTGGGTGGTCATGATGCATTGCTAGATGCCACTCTTGATCTATAAGTGCAAATTCATTAATTAGTGAATTAATGATAAATTAAAGTGTTTAATTTATCTAGCTCTTAATTAATTAATTAAAGAGTTATAATTTGTACTTATTGCCAACGTGAATGGAACCTAATGGGTCACACACATAAAGAACAAAATCTTTGGGTTAAAATGTAATTAAGATAAGTATGAGATACTTATGGGGTTAATATATGAGATAAATTAACTTAAAGGACTTATTTATAAATATTCTAAGTTTTGTAGGAAGTTAGTTTCCTAAAAGAAATAAAGTAACTAATTGGTTTCCTAATGGAATAGATTTCATAAAGAAAAAAGTTTAGCTTAAAGTAAGTTACCAAAACCTTGTTGGTTTCCAATTAGCTTTATTTTCTAAAAGACTAGAATACTTCGTCTATAAATAGGTTCATGCTTTGACTCTTGAATTATTATTGCAACACAAAAGAAAATCTAGTGAGAAAAAAAAATTGAAAGAAAAGTACGCCACTTTCTCTCCCCTCTTTGGCGTCATTTTCTCTCCCCTAATTGTTAGGGTTTTGTTCTTCTCTTGTGTTCATAAATAATTCAAGGGAGCTAGAACTCAAAAGTCAAAGCAAGCAAGCCTACAAGGTTTCCAAAGAAGTTATTCGTGTGGATATCGTTAGAGACTCTACGCTTGGAGGGCTTTTCGTGGTAGATCTAACCTTTTCATCAATGGATCTTTGCCTAGTGGCATAAAAATCTTCTGTGCTTGAGGTAATTTTCGTGCAAACCCCCTTTATAATCATTTAGATATGTTAAAGAGATCCATAATTAAGGTAATAAATTTTTATTTTTTCACTGCATTACTTGTGTCATTTCCTTACATGAACAATAGTGGGCTAACTTCTGTACAGTTTTTGGGATCTCCTTTTACATGGACGAATGGCAGGGTATGGCAATGACTTGATAGAGTTGTAATTAACTCGCTTTGGGTGGATTCTTTTGCTCTCACGAGAGTCACCCACATGTCTCAGGGCTAATCAGATCACTGCCCTCTCCTTATCTCATGTGGTGAAATTGGGAGAAACTTGGGGTTTTCTTTTAGATTTCTGAATGTTTAGAAAAGTCACCCCAATTTTTATTCGGTTGTACAGGAAAATTGGTGCCAAGCTTCAACGGGGGTGGGTATGGTGCTATTTTTTAACAAGCTGATGAGGCTAAAAAAAGCTCTTCAGGGATGGAATAAATCAAAGTTTCGAAATGTGGGAGCTAGGGTTAAGGAAGCAATGGATAATGTGGTACGTGCTCAGCAAGAATATGATTGTCAAAGGGATGAGAGGGCTAGGGCATCATTGCACGAAGCTAGAGTAGTTCATACTTAGGCATTGGCCAAGGAATGTGCATTTTGGCGTTAGAAAGCAGCAGTGAAATGGATTAAGGAAGGTGATGCTCATATGGCATTCTTCTGTGCTGTGGTAAAGCAACGTCGAAGAAACAATTTCATCACAAGAATTCAAGATGGGGATGACGAGTGGATTGAAGATTTGGATGGTATTAAGACCTCTACATTGACCTTCTTCTGTTCCTTTTTCTTTGCCCCAAATGTCTTTGGAGGGTAATGGTATGTAGAGTAGATTGCCTACATTGGAGGAAATCAAAGAAGTGGTCTTTGCTCTAGACATTCATAGCATGGCAGGTCTAGATGGTTTTTGAGCTGATTTCTATAAGTGTTGCTGGGAGATTGTTAAAAATGATCTTTAGTCTGTTGTGCATGATTATTTCAGGGGTATGGCGATGCCTAGAGGATTCACAAGCACTACGATTGTGCTAATTCCGAAGGTGGAGGGTGCATGCCAGTGGAGAGACATTCACCCAATCAGTCTTTGTAATGTTTCTTTCAAAATTATTGCATAGATTATGACAAATAGGGTCAATCAGATTTGCCTAGGATTACTTCGGAATGGCAAACAGGATTTGTACCTAAGAGGGGTATCCAAGAAAATGTGTTATTGTCTCAAGAAATGGTAATGGAATTGGACCAGTAGATTAGACATCCGAATATTGTTCTCAAGCTTGATATGGAAAAGGCTTATGATCATGTTGAGTGGCCTTTTCTACTATTCATGCTATGGGCTTTTGGTTGTCAAGAGAATGTGGTTGATCTCATTATTAGAGTGGTCTCCAACAACTGGTTTCTTATTCTCATTAATGGAGAGACTGTAGGGTTCATTCAATCCTCTAGGAGGGTCCGCCAGGGGGATCCTCTAGCTCCAACATTGATTTTTTGACTGCTAAATTCATGGGGAGAGGACTACAATAGTTGATGGAGGATAACTTCAGTATGTTTTTCAATCTAAGGGTGGTATAGTGCTTTATCTAGCATTTGCAGATGATACCATCATTTTCACAACAGCTTTGGAGCAATGTCCTTAGAGGCCTAATGCAGTTTCTTGAGACGTACCAGCAAGTATCGGGGCGAAAAATTAATATGAGTAAAAGATTTGCTCTACCAGATTAGAACCTCAAAAGCTACGGTTGATTCAATCCATAATAAGTTTTCGACATCAGACTCCTCCTGTCAAATAGTTGGGGTCCCTATTTATACAGGTAAAGTGAAGAGTATTTTTTTTTATGGTATTGTGTCTACTGTTTGAAATAGATTATGCCATTGGAGTGGGAGGCTTCTTTCAATAGGGGGTAAAATAGTTTTGATTTGGCATGTTCTCAACACTATCCCTCTATATCTACTTCAGGTTTTGAAATCGCCAAAGGGGGCTTTAGTGAGATTAAGTAAACTTTTTAATGATTTTATTTGGGACCAACAGGAGGATAGAAGAATTCATTGGCCCTCTTGGGAAAAATTTTGTGCTCCAATGGATGAATGTGGTGTTGGTGTTAGATCATTGAGGAATATGGAAAGAGCTTTTGCATTGAAGCTATGGTGGAGACTAAGATTGAAAAAATCTCCTCGGGCACTTTTCATGCACAAGAAGTAGGTGCAAGAGTGGCATCCGTTACATGCTAACACAGGGAAGGGATCCCCTTGTTGGAGAAGGTTAGTTGCAATTTGAGATGAAGTTGAGGCCAATATTCGATTGAGTGTGGGAGGAGGTTGGTTGATTTCTGGCATGATAGATGGGCTCTAGAGATCCCATTGATTGAAGTAAGTTCTCAACCTAATCCTCCTCACTTTCTAGTTGCTGAATTTTTTGTAAGGAATGGAATGGGATACTAATAAGCTCCAAAGTGGTTGCCTATGGAGATAGTGCAAAGGATAACTCAATTGTGGTTCCATCCTGCTGAGGAAGATAAATTGCTATGGGTGCCAACTTCTAATGGGGATTTTTCTGTGGCATCAATGTGGATGTGGTCAGAAAGAAGAGGGCAACCTCGGTGCTTATGACTGGGTTATGGTGCAAGTTTATCCTGCTAAAAATCTCCTTTTTTTGGATGGCGAGTGGTGCATAGATTTCTCCCTCTAGACAGTGAAGTGCAAAGGAAGGGTGTTTATTTTGTATCACGGTGTTCTTGTTGCTTGGAGCCAATGGAGGATTTTGAACATCTCTTTATACATGGAAGAGTTGCTCAAGAAGTATGGAGACACTTTTTTGCTGCTGCGAGTTTGGTATGGAGGCAATTTTCGTGTGTCTCTAACCTTCTCATGGCTTGGTTTATGGCAGCCCCATAAGGTAATCTTGATCGTGTTATTTGTGGTCTACCTTTAATTACACTCTGGTTTTTATGGAAGGGAAGGAATGAGGCGCGATTTCAATGTAGGTGTTTGAAGGCATCCGGAGTGATTCACAAGGTGATTCATTTTATGGATCACTTAGTAGAGGCAAAGACTCTTTCCCAACAGCAAGTTAGTGGGTTTGATGATGTGTATTGGGTAGCAAAATTTCGGGTGAAGAGAGGAAGCATCAAAAGAGCAATTGTTGTCAAATGGTTGAAACCAAATGTGGGATGTTGCAAACTCAACATAGATGCAAGTGTGAGGGGATCCAAGGCAATTGGTGGAGGAGTGCTGAGAGATCATCATGGTAAGATAGTATTTGCATTTTATAAAGAATTTGGAGAAAAAGATGTATTACACGCTGAGGCTTTAGCACTATTGTTCGGTTTATATTGTTGTGTGGACAAGGGATTGTTTGGTTTTTTGGTAGAAGTGGATTCAATTACATTGGTATAGCTTATTCGTTCTCTCTCACTGGGCAAGTGGTATCTATGTTCAATTTTGAGGCAACTCCGAGATCTTTTGACACAAACTAATGCTTCATTGTCTCATGTGTTTCGTGAAGCTAATAATGTGGTAGATGGACTTTCTAATCTTCAGCTAGGTAGGGATTTGATTTATCATCATGAACAACAATTATCGAATAAGATTCAATCTTTAGCTAGGCTAGAAAGTAATGGTATGTCATTAATTAGGCTTTCTAACCAATGTATCTAAAATTGGTGGTAAGGTTTGTGCCCTCTCCTTATATATTTTTAATTTTAGTTAATAAATAAAACTATGGGCTGGCATCCTACCCCCGTGTACGGGGTTTTTGCCAAAAACAAAACACATAGGAGCACATAACACATAAGCATAATACTCTAGATACAAAATCTTAAGGAAAATGGGTAAAACACAAAAGCACATAAATACATAGCAGGAAAAAAACTTGCCACTTCTCAAAGCAATAGCTTGAACATGTTCCCTAGGATTACTTCCGTTTTACTTGCTAACGCTCATTTTTTCCTAACGTCTATTTATTCGGCTATTTGAACAATTTGATTTTCTAACGATCTAGCCATTCCTAACATTTTACTTTCAAATTATTCAACCCTTTCCATCGCCTTCTCATTTTCCACCTCCCAAGCCGGTTTATTTTGTAAAAATTCGAGTTGAGTTATCATCTTTGACTCCCTTCACCCAAGATTTGGATGGTTTCTCCAAATAGGGTTTTATGTGTTTGAAAAAGGATTATTAGAAGAAGAAGGCTTGTAATTATTGATATATTGAACTTGAGCACATGAAGATGGATCATGAAAATCACCACACAAATGACAATATGCAATACTAGATGAATTTTGATCACTAGAGACATGCTTATTGAAAACATTTATCATATTTTGCATTTGAGCTCTAAGCATATCTAAAGTATCAATTTCATACATACCTTGAGTTCTTCTAGGATTACCTCTTTCATTTGCCCATTGTTTGTGGTTTGCTACCATTTCTTCAATCAATTCTTGGGCTTCTTCCGCCAATTTTGCCATGAGAGCTCCATCTGCAGTTGTATCTTATTGATTTTGGTTTGATAATTGAGTCTATTGTAGAAGGTCTGAATTATTAACCAATCGAGAAGTCCATGGTGTGGACATTTACTTATTAAGTCCTTGAATCGGTCCCAAGCCTCATAAAGAAACTCTCCTTCATACTGGCTGAAATTGGTAATGTAGATTCTTAGTCTTGCAGTTTTTCTTGATGGGAAATATTTGTTCAAAAATGCTTTGAAAAGTTCCGTCCATGTTGCAAAGGTATTTGGTGGGTATGCTTGAAGCCATTGCTTGGCTTTATCTCTTAAAGAGAATGGAAATAGTCTAAGCCTTATGACATCTTCGGAAACACCATTAAATTTAATTGTATCACATATTTCCATGAAATTAGCCAAGTGTGGGTGTGGATTTTCATTAGCATTACCACCAAATTGATTTTGTTGAATCATTTGAATTAATCCCGGCTTAAGTTCAAAGTTATTTGCATTTACCGGTAGTCTTATTATGCTCGTGTGAGAGCCAGTTGGATCTGGCATAGTAAAATCTCTTAAAGAACGAGTTTGAGGATTAGGATTTTGGTTTATCGTATCCATTGCTACCTAGGGTTGCTCTTGAGGTTGAGTTGTGCTTGAGATATCACCAATCTCCTCTACCTTAGCTTTTTCTTCTTAACTTTGTCTCCTTGCCTTTGGTGTGGTTCTTTCTATCTCCGGATCAAATAGAAGCACCACTTTGAAGCTCCTATGCATACACCTAAATATCAAAACAAAAAGATTATTTACAAATAAATACAACAACGTTTAGATTAATAAAGTTAGCTTTGGCTTTAGTATTGCCTTGATTCATCGGCAACGGTGCCAAAAACTTGACGTGGTGTAGATTAGGTATAGCAATTATGAACAAATACACACAAATCAAGTAATAAAAACCTAATCTCTCAACTTAATCCACAAGTGCATAGGTATATTGTAGTACTTGGAGTATTAGGTGTCGAATCTCACGAAAAATCAAATATGTGAAACTACTTAAGTTTTTTCACTAAATTTTATTATTTAAACATAATTAAAATATGAAGGATATGAGGTCCCTTAAGTAGAATAGATATATGATTGAGAACTTCTGTAGATTCAAAGCAATGAAGCCTAGAACATAGATATGCTTTTGGATTCCTTAACTTCATCTATATTCTAGTTGAAGCCTTTAGTGAATCATGACTAATGAAACAACTAAAAGTATAACTTCAAAGCAAGAATTTATTCCAACAAATGAAAGTAAATAGAGGGGAGTAAGAATTGCTCAATCGAAGTTTAGACAAGGCTTCTCTTCTTATTCACCTTCAAAGTTGAACTTATAATAGTTCTCTTACAATGCTCCTCACTATTCTATTGAAGGATGATGAGAATTCTATTAATTCTCTACCGAAACTAGTATAAACTAAGCTAATACTACATTCTACACTCAAACTTCTTCTTTTTTTTATGCTTTGCAAATGACTTCTATTTATAGACAAATGTTCCTCAAGTCATTTTCCAACTTGCACGAATCATTAATGCATGAAAATGGTGAAGATTTGCTTGGGGATTCCAAATGAGCACAAAAGTCTTCATTTATGCTTCCAGTGCATTCTCCCACTTGCAAAACCCTATCCACATCTGAAAATGTCTGCAAAAACAGTTGGAAGAATATGCAAGTTGAAGCCCCAGAAAAGTCTAGCCGACCTACGATTCGCGGGCACAGATCACTCCTTGTGGACCCCACTTGAGTTCTGAATTTTTGCTGAGTTGGCATCTACACGTGCAAGTATTTTTCACATATTTCCATGCATTTTGGTGAAGAATTGGATTTTTTGTGACAGCCCCACCTTACCCAGAGGCGCACCAAAGGGCTTAGCGGACTAGCCCGCCTGGCTCTCACCAGAACTCAAATCACGCACTCACTCGGAACATCCAACCGTACTTAATCCCAAAATGAAATACATTCATTTAATTCATTCAAAAGTACAAATATCACAAGAAGTTTACATCCCAAAATATACATAGTATTTACAATAAAAGCCTACCCAATTTGGCTATCAAAATACATGAAACAAACATTTACTATGTTCAGAATCAGCTTTTTCAGCTTTAGTATTTTGGAAAACCTAGTTAAAGAAAACAAATGAACGGGATGAGCTATAATAGCCCAGTGAGTGCCCAACTCATGCAATCATACCAGAAATTCATTATTTTATGGAACAAGATAATTGACAAGGTAAATAGACAGGTTATGAACAATTTAATTAACAAGTAGTCAACTGGCGGATACAGGGCCCAACTACGGGAGCAAGTTCAACCGCAGGAGAAGCAAGTACTGTTCATGTAACCATGATGTTAGGACCGAGATAATAACTCAGGTCTTTATCAAAGGACATGCCAGTATTATCACGCACGCCCTAACCATCCGTTCACCTTATAACCTCCGTACAAGCTACCACATCCAGGGAGTAATCTCGACCTTGGAGGGCCAACACGCGAGAAAGTTCAATCCGGAGTTGGCCTCTTTGAGGATTCACAACTCAAATGTTAGTGTATGCCCTAAAACCAAGTTGGTTTTTGGAATTTTTATTACGCTTATTTCGTGTTATACTTATATATGTGGCATTTTCTTTGTCATTTAATACTTGTTATTAATATTACTTGTTTATTTGATAAAGTCCATAGAATATTAACTGTGTATAAGAGATTGTAAGAGTTACAATGATGAGACTCTTATTACACATTAAGTTATATTCTTAAATATCCCTAGTCGTAGTATTAATGAGATTGGACATCATTAATATGGGAAGACTAGCACATACTTTGCCTCTACTTATGGTAAGTAGTAGTTGATCTCGTCAACTATGGTGTGCGACACCTAAGCTGGTATGTGGATGCTTGTTAGAGAACAAGTTCATTGGATTGATCCGCCAAGAGTTACTATTCATAGTGCTAATGAATTATACTCTTAATGGCAATGGTGTAAGTGATCCTTAGACTTGAGATTACCATGGTATCTTGAGTGTGGATTGCTATGCTTTGACTCTATTGCTCGGTGCTCGTAAAAGAGTAGCCCATACGGTAGAGATTGGGTATAGTATGAAGCATGGAAGGATAGTGAGTAATCGATATAGGATTCACCACTCCTTATTATAGGAGAGTATATCCCGGATTGGCCACTTGTTGAAATATGACTTAAAGAATCTTTTGCGCAAAAGTGAAAGTATGACTTGAAAGAGTTTCAAGGTTATACTTTTATGAAAGTTATATTTCGGGAACAAGAAATCATTAATTAGTCATTTAAAGAGTGCGCACTACACTCTTAGACTAATTGGGATATAGTGTGGTGAAAGGATATTAATTACACGGTAACATTGTCATTGATAGGTGTAGTCTACCATATGACTTTCCTATTCACTTGGGTGGTCATGATGCATTGCTAGACGCCACTCATGATCTATAAGTGCAAATTAATTAATTAGTGAATTAATGATAAATTAAAGTGTTAATTTATCTGGCTCTTAATTAATTAATTAATGAGTTATAATTTGTACTTATTGCCAACGTGAATGGAACCTAATGGGTCACACACAATAAGAACATGGTCTTTGGGTTAAATTGTTATTAAGATAAGTATAAGATACTTATGGGGTTAATTTATGTGATAAATTAACTTAAAGGACTTAATTATAAATATTCTAAGTCTTGATGGAAATTAGTTTCCTAAAAGGAATTAAGAAGCTATTGGTTTCCTTTTGGAATAGGTTTCCTAAAGGAATAGGATTAGCTTAAGGTAAGCTTCCTAAACCTTCTTGGTTTCCAATTGCTCTTGTTTCCTTAAAGACTAGGATACTACATCTATAAATAAGTCCATGCCTTGACTCTTGAAGATTGATGAAACATAACACAAAATCTAGAGAGAGAAAAATTGAGAGCATGGATGGCGTTTTCTCTCCAAGAAAAACGCCACACTCTCTCTTCCTAATTAGTTAGGGTTTCACTTTCTTTCTTCTTGTGTTCTTCATGAATCATTCAAGGGAGCTAGCACTCAAAAGGCAAGGCAAGCAAGCCCAAAGGTTCCTAAAGATCATGTTCGTGTGGATACCGTTGGAGGCTCGACACTTGGAGGGCTTTTCATGGTAGATCAACACCTTCATCGAATAGGATCTTGCCCTTTGAAGCATAGAAACCTTCTATGCTTGAGGTATTTGTGCTAAACACCCTTTAATCGTATAGATTACATCAAAGAGATCCATGGCTAAGGTAATAAATTTTTAAATTTTCCGCTGCGTTACTCCCCTATTACCTTACAGTGGTATCAGAGCCTACTTTGATTATATCTATATGATTTGTGTTTATTTAATTGTCATAAATATGGATGGTTTGTTCCTGATGAAATTTGTCTCAAAATTGTTTTAGAAAAATCAAGAGTTTGATTTTTAAGATAAGTTCTTAATTGTTTAAAAGTGTTTTAAATAATTAAGATGAGTTCTTATGGTTGTATTCAAGGTTTCTAAATTATTTTTACGTGCTAAAAGGGTTTTAACATGTTTTGATTCAAAAGAGTTTTGAAAAAGACCAAATAATTTCAAAGATCGTATTTTCTGGACACAAACCGCGCGAAAACTCGCGCGCGTTTTGACCCGCGGTTGAAATCCCGTACGTTCTGTCGACAAACCGCGGATGAAACCGCGCACGGTTTGTCCCACGGTTTGTAAACCGCGGATGAACCCGCGCACGGTTTGTCCCACGGTTTGCTGGCAGAGTTCTAGCGGGATTTTTCCTAATTTTTTGGAAAACGCGAATTTTTAGAATTTTCTCTACAAATCACTTTCCAATTTTAATTGTTAATATTTGGAAAGTTAAATATTGGAAACCTACACCTTCTATAACTTTATTTTTGAGACAAATAAATTCAAGAATATTAATCTAATTAATTTAGACCATGTGATTTATGACTAGAATTAAATAAAGTAATTTATTTAATTGTTAAATATTATGATGGCATGGTGGATGATTATGGACTATGACCAATGTGATTGAATGGTTGAATGTTTATCAATTTTGATGGTTGGCTTGTATTGGTTTTTAAAAATAGGGCATGCGTGTCCTGCCTTCTCTATTATTCTCATGTAATTCTCTTCTCACCTAACTCCCCTCGAATGTAACTCGAGGTTTCTTAGCAATACATGTAATGTACATTGTGGAGGTTAGAGTTAGGTTTTAATTTTCTAAATTGTTTAGAATAGAATTACATGTGTAATGTACAAAGAAGATGGAGATGGAACCAAGGAGCAACCATGGAGGCTCATCAAGAGTTGAAGACCTCCCAAGGAATGCATCAAGGAGTTGATCACATCCCTTAGGAATTTGACCATATATTTTCCTTAAGGCTCGAGGAAAATATCTTAGTAAAGTCCATAATCATCCACGGTTTATTGTGCATGTTTTTATTTTATATGTCGATATATTTTAATTACATGCTATGATGAGACTATATATTGTATAATTAAAATAAAAATCCCTCAAATAAAATATTAAGTCACTAGCCTTCCATTATTAGTAGTAAAAATCATAGTTCTTGCTAAGTGTTGACACGTTGGCCTCCGTCAAGGTCACCTTACCTAGAGCATGTTTTTTACTATGAGATATGATCTCCAAATAATGGGTCTGACTTAACAAAAATGCTTAATTTGTTGGTTTCCATCAAGGCTAATGGTGTTTTTGAGGCGAATATTAAGTCAATATATACAAGTTGCCTTCCATTATTATAGCAAAAACGAAGAGTTCCTTATTAAGTGTTGACACGTTGGCCTCCATCAAGGTCACCTTACTCGGAATATGTTCTTGCTATGAGATGTGATCTCTGAATAATGGGTATGACTTAACAAAAATACATAACGAGTTTGGCCTCCGTCAATGTTATGATATTTTTTGAGGCAATGTTGGGAAACACATAAGATGTGAATATCAAGAGCTGATACCCAACAATCTAGGAGTCACAAGAGTTGTGATTGATAAAAGTTATCTACCTAATCGAAGTTACCTTTGGGGCATTGGCCTCCGTCAAACCCAAAGTTGAATTAGATGGGATCCTAGCCCACTAGGAATCTCCAATGGATTCCCGAATCAATAGATTGAGGGTTATTGATTTGAAGTAAAATAGTGGGAGCAAACCAAATAAATTCGAAGCCCACATTTTTGGTTTGCAATTATAACACGAAACAAATACTTGTACTATCTTTTCATTTGTTGTAGAATGAATGTACACTTGAATACACTTATCATCTTATATCTCCATATATATATATATATATATATACGATTTTCTTGGACTAGTGTAAGACTTGAGAATAGTTCTTAAGCACAATTGGATATGTCATTGATACCCACTTCCACTTGTCCCATAGTGACAATTGTTAGTGTATGCCCTAAAACCAAGATGGTTTAAGGTGTTTTTATATTTACACTTATTTATGTTATATTTATTCATGTGGTATTTTTCTTTATCATCTATACTTGTATTTCCATGTTACTTGTTTAATTGATAAAGTCCTTAGAATATTGATTATGTATTAGAGATTGTAAGGGGTTACAATTATGAGACTCTAATACATAAAGTCATATTCTTAAATATCCCTAGTCATAGTATTAATGAGATTGGACATCATTAATATGGATAGACTAGCACATACTTTGCCTCTACTTATGGTAAGTAGTAGTTGATCTCATTGACTATGGTGTGCGTGACACTTAAGCTGGTATGTGGATGCTTGTTTGAGAACAAGTTCATTGGATTGATCCGCCAAGAGTTTCAACTATAGTGCCAATAGTTGAACTCTTAATGGCAATGGTGTAAGTGATCCTTTGACTTGAGATTACCATAGTATCTTGAGTGTGGATTGCTATACTTTGACTCTATTCCTCGGTGCCCGTAAAAGGGTAGCTCATAGGTTAGAGATTGGGTATAGTTTGAAGCATGGAAAGATAGTGAGTAATCAATATAGGATTCACCACTCCTTAATAGGAGAGTATATCCCTTAATGGCCACTTGTTGGAAATATTAACTCATAAATCTTCTGCAGAAGTGATAGTATAACTTGGAAGTAGTTTCAAGGTTATACATCATGGAGAGTTATATTTCTGGAACAAGAAAATATAAATTAGTCATTTAAAAGTATGCACTATACTTTTAGACTAATTGGGATATAGTGTGGTGAAAGGATATTAATTACACGATAACATTGTCATTGAAGGGTATGGTCTACCATATGACTTTCCTATTCACTTGGGTGGTCATGATGCATTGCTAGACGCCACTCATGATCTATAAGTATGAATTGATTAATTAGTGAATTAATGATAAATTAAAAGTGTTTAATTTATCTAGCTCAATTAATGAGTTATAATTTATACTTATTGCCAACGTGAATGGAACCTAATGGGTCACACACATAAAGAACAAAATCTTTGGGTTAAAATGTAATAAAGATAAGTATGAGATACTTATGGGGTTAATTTATGAGATAAATTAACTTAAAGGACTTATTTATAAATATTCTAAGTCTTGCAGGAAATTTGTTTCCTAAAAGAAATAAAGTAACTAATTAGTTTCCTTATGGAATAGATTTCCTAAAGGAGAAGGATTAGCTTAAAGTAAGTTACCTAAACCTTCTTGGTTTCTAATTAGCCTTATTTCCTAAAAGACTAGAATACTACCTCTATAAATAGGTTTATGCTTTGACTCTTGAATTATTATTGCTACACAAAAAGAAAACTAGTGAGAGAAAATAGAAAAGAAAAGGCACGCCTCTTCTCTCTCTCTTAGGCGTCTCTCTCTCTCTCTCCTAAGGGTTAGGGTTTTTCTTCTTCTTGTGTTCTTAAATAATTCAAGGGAGCTAGCACTCAAAAGTCAAAGCAAGCAAGCCTACAAGGTTCCCAAAGAAGTTGTTCGTGTGGATATCGTTAGAGGCTCTACGCTTGGAGGGCTTTTCGTGGTAGATCAAACATCTTCTTCGAAGGATCTTTGCCTAGAAGCATAGAAATCTTCTGTGCTTAAGGTAATCTTCATGCAAACCCCCTTGTTAATCATATAGATATGTCAAAGAGATCCATGGTTAAGGTAATAAATTTTTATTTTTCCGCTGCGTTACCTATGCTATTACCTTACAGTGGTATCAGAGCCTTCTTTGATTATATCTATATGTTTTGTGTTTATTTAATTGTCATAAATATGGATGGTTTGTTCTTGACGATATTTGTCTCAAAATTGTTTTAGAAAAATCAAGAGTTTGATTTTTAAGAAAAGTTCTTGATTGTTTAAAAGTGTTTTAAATAATTAAGATAAGTTCTTAAGGTTGTTTTTATGGTTTCTAAATTGTTTTTGATGTGCTAAAAGGGTTTTAACATGTTATGATTCAAAAGAGTTTTGAAAAACGCTAAAGAATTTCAAAGATCGTATTTTCTGGACACAAACCGCGCGAAAACTCGCGCGCGTTTTGACTCGCGGTCAAAATCCCGTAACTTCTGTCCACAAACCGCGGATGAAACCGCGCACGGTTTGTCGCGCGGGTTACAAACCGCGGATGAACCCGCGCACGTTTTGTCGCGCGGGTTGTAGGCAGAATCCTAGCGGGATTTTTCCTAAATTTTTGGAAAAACGCGAATTTTGATAATTTCTCTGTTAAAACACTTTACAATTTTAATTGTTAAGATTTGGAGAGTTAAAATTTGGAAACCTATACCTTCTATAACTATATTTTTGAGACAAATAAATTTCAAGAGCATTAATCTAATTTATTTAGACCATATGATTTATGACTAGAATTAAATAAATCAATTTATTTAATTGTTAAATAGTATGATGGCATGGTGGATGATTATGGACTAGACCAATGTGATTGAATGGTTATTACTTCTTTTATGGTTGGCTTGTATTGGTTTTATAAATAGGGCCTGCGAGTCCTTCCCTCTCTATTTTCTGATGTAATTCTCTTCTCACCTAAACTCCCCTCGAATGTAACTCGAGGTTTCTTGATCAATACTTGTAATGTACAAAGTATAGGTTAGGAATAGGTTTATTTTAAATTGTTTAGACTAGAATTACATATGTAATGTACAAGAAGATGGAGGTGGCACCAAGGAGCAACCAAGGAGGCGCATCAAGGAGTTGAGACGTCCCCTAGGAATTTTTAACCAAATATTTTCTTCAAGGCTCGAAGAAAATATTATTAGTTAAAGTCCATAATCATCCACGTTTATTATGCTTTTATTTTATATGATTGATATATTTTAATTGCATAATATGTTGAGACATTAATATTTAAACTAAAATCCCTCAATATCAAATATTAAGTCATCTATTTAAGTTGCCTTCCATTATTATAACAAAAACGATGAGTTCCTATTAAGGTTGACACGTTGGCCTCCGTCAAGGTCACCTTACTCGGAATATGTTTTTGTTATGAGATATGATCTCTGAATAATGGGTTTGACTTAACAAAAATTACATAACGAGTTTGGCCTCCGTCAATGTTATGATATTTTTGAGGCAAAGTTGGGTAATACATAAGATGTAATTTTCAAAGAGTTGATACCCAACTATCTAGGAGTCACAAGAGTTGTGATTGATAAAAAGTTATCTACCTAATCGAATTTATCTTTGGGGCATTGGCCTCCGTCAAACCCAAAGCTAATTAGATGGGATCCTAGCCCACTAGAAATCTCCAACGGATTTCCGAATCAATATCGAGGGTTATTGATTTGAAGTAAAATAGTGGGAGCAAACCAAATAAATTTACGAATCCACATTTTTGGTTTGCATATATAACATAAAACAAATACTTATTTTCTGTCTTTACTTTTTGTAGAATGTCTAACGTGAATTTGCGACCGATTCTTGACAACAAACTCAATGAAACCAACTTTGAGGATTGGAATATTAATTTGAGAATTGTTCTCAAACATGAAAAAATTGAGTATGTCCTCGATAAACCCATGCCACCTCCTCCACCCGCTACTGCATCACCTGAGGACATAGATGCATATGAGATGCACAAAGCCGACAATGATGCTGCAACATGTATCATGTTAGCTTCTATGACCCCGGCATTGCAAAAGCAACATCTTAAGATGGATGCTCCGTCCATGATTGTGCACTTAAAAGAAATGTTCGACGCACAAGCTAGGACCGAGAGGTATGAGACCTCAAGGGAGCTTTATCAATGCAAGATGGCAGAGGGAACTTCAGTGACTACCCATGTACTGAAGATGATCGGGCTGATTGAAAAGTTAGCTGATCTGGGACACGTCTCTGACAATGAGTTAAGTATTGACTTAATTCTTCAGTCCCTCCCTGAGAGCTATTCACAATTCATTCTGCACTTCAACATGCGAAAAGTTGAGTGCACGTTGACTGAATTGATGAACATGCTCAAGACTGCTGAGCCTAATCTTAAGAAGGAGAAGGGCACCGTTATGCTTGTCTCGGGCTCCAAGAAAAAGAAGCCCAATTCTGGGCTTAAGAAGTCCAAGAAGAAGAGAACTAAGCCTAAGGGTGGGGTCAAGAAGGACAAACCCAAGGGCACATGCTTCCATTGCGGACAAGATGGGCATTGGAAGAGGAATTGCAAGGCCTACCTTGACTCTCTGAAGTCAAAGAAGCTTGGTGAAGCTTCAACCTCTGGTATGTTTATGATTGAGATTAATTTATCTACTAACCAAGACTCATGGGTATTAGATACCGGATCTGGATCTCATATTTGTAATAATATGCAGGGTCTTAAAGATAGTAGAACTCTAGCAAAGGGAGAGGTCAAGCTGCGCGTGGGTAATGGAGCAAGAGTTGCTGCATTAGCCGTAGGAACCTATGTACTCTCTTTGCCTACTGGGCTTATTTTAGAATTAAGAAACTGTTATTTTGTTCCCGTACTTACAAAGAACATCATTTCTATCTCATTGTTAGATTTGGATGGATTTACCATCATTCAAAGGAATAAAAGTTGTTCTTTTTCACGTGATGGTATTACTTATGGTACTGGTACATTATTTAATGGTTTATATATTCTAGATGAAGAAAAGTCCATTCTCAACATAAACACCAAGAAACAAAAATTAGATATTGTTAACCAAACATACCTTTGGCATTGTAGACTTGGTCATGTAAATGAGAAACGCATATCCAAGTTACATAAAAATGGATACTTGGACTCATTTGATTATGAATCATTTGGGACATGTGAATCTTGTTTACTTGGCAAGATGACCAAGACACCTTTTACTGGAAAGGGTGAACGTGCCTAGTGATCTTCTTGGGCTTATACATACTGATGTTTGTGGCCCAATGTCGATCCATGCTAGAGGTGGTTTCTCCTACTTCATCACTTTCACGGATGACCATTCTAGATATGGTTATGTGTTTCTAATGAAGCACAAATCCGAGGCTTTTGAAAAGTTCAAAGTCTTTAAAGCTGAAGTTGAGAAACAACTTGGCAAGAGTATCAAAACACTTAGATCTGATCGAGGTGGAGAATACTTAAGTCAAGAGTTCCAACAATATCTAGAGGAAAATGGGATTATTCCTCAATGGACTCCTCCATACACGCCACAACTAAATGGTGTGTCTGAAAGGAGAAATCGTACTCTATTAGATATGGTACGTTCTATGATGAGCCATGCATCACTTCCTAGTTCGTTTTGGGGATATGCCTTAGATTCCGCCTCCTATATACTCAACCGTGTTCCATCAAAATCTGTTGATACCACACCTTATGAGATTTGGTATGGTAAGAAACCAAATCTTAATCATTTAAAGGTTTGGGGTTGTTCTGCTTATGTGAAGCGGAACATGTCAGACAAGCTAGAGGCTAAGTCTGACAAATGCTTGTTTGTGGGATATCCTAGAGAGAGTCGTGGATATTACTTCTACAATCCCCTTGAACAAAAGGTGTTTGTTTCAAGACATGCTACTTTTCTAGAAAAATTGTTTATTCTTGAAAGAAGTAGTGGGGGTAAAGTAGAACTTGAAGAAATTCAAGAACCACAAAGTAGTCAACAGTTGGAACAAGAGCTTACGCCACATGTTGATGAGGCGCAGTCGGAAGCTCAAGTTACACAAGAACTTCGTAGATCTAGTAGAACACGTTATGCTCCTGAGAGATATGGATTTCTCATAAGTGAGAGCAATGATGTGTTAGTCATAGATGATGACGATCCTACTAGTTACGAAGAAGCTATGTCTAATGTAGACTCTTTGAAGTGGCGCGAAGCCATGAAATCCGAAATGGATTCCATGTACGAGAACAAGGTATGGACCTTGGTCGAGCCACCTGAAGGGATAAAACCTATAGGGTGCAAGTGGGTCTTTAAAAGAAAGACTGACATGGATGGTAACATTGTTACCTATAAAGCAAGGTTAGTGGCAAAAGGTTATAAACAAAGGCAAGGAATTGACTTTGAAGAAACTTTTTCGCCGGTAGCTATGCTTAAATCCATAAGGATTTTGCTTGCGATAGCTGCTTATTATGACTATGAGATTTGGCAAATGGATGTCAAGACTGCATTCCTTAACGGAAATTTGCAAGAGGATGTGTACATGACACAACCTGAGGGTTTTGACTCCATTGATAGTCATAAGGTATGTAAGCTACAAAAGTCCATTTATGGACTCAAGCAAGCTTCGAGGAGTTGGAACATTCGTTTTGATGAGACAATCAAAGAGTTTGGTTTTCTTAAGAACGAAGACGAGCCTTGTGTATACAAGAAGGTGAGTGGGAGCGCTGTCGTTTTCTTAATACTTTATGTGGATGACATACTATTGATGGGAAACGACATACCTTTATTACAAACTATAAAGGTATGGCTGTCCAAAAGTTTCTCCATGAAAGATCTAGGAGAGGCAACCTATATTCTGGGAATTAAGGATCTATAGAGATAGATCCAAGAGGTTGCTTGGTCTCAGTCAATCGACATACATAGACAAGATGCTAAAGAGGTTTAGCATGGAGCAATCGAAGAAGGGGTACTTACCTATGAGACATGGGATTACTCTTTCAAGAGACATGTGTCCTAAAACACCTGTCGAGATTGATAGCATGCAAAAGATTCCTTATGCCTCGGCAATAGGATCCATTATGTATGCTATGCTATGTACGAGACCCGACGTCTCCTATGCTCTAAGTGTTACGAGTAGATTCCAAGCTAACCCTGGTGAGGGTCACTGGGTAGCTGTCAAGAGTATTCTTAAGTACTTGAGAAGAACTAAAGAATTATTCTTGGTTTATGGAGGACACACTTTGGAAGTGTGTGGTTTCACTGATGCGAGTTTTCAGTCTGACAAGGATGATAGTAAGTCGCAGTCTGGATTTATATTCACGTTAAATGGTGGTGCTGTGAGCTGGAAGAGTTCGAAGCAAGAAACTACCGCTGATTCTACAACTGAAGCCGAGTACATTGCTGCTTCTGAAGCTGCAAAAGAGGCTGTTTGGATCAAAAAGTTCGTCACCGAGCTAGGAGTGGTTCCTTCCATTGTTGATCCTATACCTTTGTTTTGTGACAACAATGGTGCCATCGCCCAAGCAAAGGAACCTAGGTCTCATCAACGATCCAAACATGTACTTAGGCGCTACCATCTTATTAGAGAAATAGTTGGTAGGAATGATGTAAAGATAGAAAAGGTTCCCACTGATGACAATATAGCTGATCATCTCACTAAGGCCTTGTCCCAGAAAAAGCATGATACTCATGTAAATGCTTTTGGCCTAAAACAAATGAGTGATTGGTTTTAGTGCAAGTGGGAGTTTGTTAGTGTATGCCCTAAAACCAAGATGGTTTAAGGTGTTTTTATATTTACACTTATTTATGTTATATTTATTCATGTGGTATTTTTCTTTATCATCTATACTTGTATTTCCATGTTACTTGTTTAATTGATAAAGTCCTTAGAATATTGATTATGTATTAGAGATTGTAAGGGGTTACAATTATGAGACTCTAATACATAAAGTCATATTCTTAAATATCCCTAGTCATAGTATTAATGAGATTGGACATCATTAATACGGATAGACTAGCACATACTTTGCCTCTACTTATGGTAAGTAGTAGTTGATCTCATTGACTATGGTGTGCGTGACACTTAAGCTGGTATGTGGATGCTTGTTTGAGAACAAGTTCATTGGATTGATCCGCCAAGAGTTTCAACTATAGTGCCAATAGTTGAACTCTTAATGGCAGTGGTGTAAGTGATCCTTTGACTTGAGATTACCATAGTATCTTGAGTGTGGATTGCTATACTTTGACTCTATTCCTCGGTGCCCGTAAAAGGGTAGCTCATAGGTTAGAGATTGGGTATAGTTTGAAGCATGGAAAGATAGTGAGTAATCAATATAGGATTCACCACTCCTTAATAGGAGAGTATATCCCTTAATGGCCACTTGTTGGAAATATTAACTCATAAATCTTCTGCAGAAGTGATAGTATAACTTGGAAGTAGTTTCAAGGTTATACATCATGGAGAGTTATATTTCTGGAACAAGAAAATATAAATTAGTCATTTAAAAGTATGCACTATACTTTTAGACTAATTGGGATATAGTGTGGTGAAAGGATATTAATTACACGATAACATTGTCATTGAAGGGTATGGTCTACCATATGACTTTCCTATTCACTTGGGTGGTCATGATGCATTGCTAGACGCCACTCATGATCTATAAGTATGAATTGATTAATTAGTGAATTAATGATAAATTAAAAGTGTTTAATTTATCTAGCTCAATTAATGAGTTATAATTTATACTTATTGCCAACGTGAATGGAACCTAATGGGTCACACACATAAAGAACAAAATCTTTGGGTTAAAATGTAATAAAGATAAGTATGAGATACTTATGGGGTTAATTTATGAGATAAATTAACTTAAAGGACTTATTTATAAATATTCTAAGTCTTGCAGGAAATTTGTTTCCTAAAAGAAATAAAGTAACTAATTAGTTTCCTTATGGAATAGATTTCCTAAAGGAGAAGGATTAGCTTAAAGTAAGTTACCTAAACCTTCTTGGTTTCTAATTAGCCTTATTTCCTAAAAGACTAGAATACTACCTCTATAAATAGGTTTATGCTTTGACTCTTGAATTATTGTTGCTACACAAAAAGAAAACTAGTGAGAGAAAATAGAAAAGAAA
>JAMWEH010001700.1:0-20284 GCA_024721245.1 Mitragyna speciosa | reverse complement strand
AACCGAAGTAAAATTGTAGAGTGTCCACAATTAGTCGTGCTCAGTTTATACTTGGTTCCAGAATTCCGAACTTGAATAAAAAAGCTACATTTGGACAGGCGAAGCTTTAGGCTACAGGTACCCACTTTCTATGTGCTGCAATTTACGTTGAAGTTTGGACCATTTTCTCAAAAAAAAAAAAATAATAAGAATGGTATAATGCCCTACAGTTCATAATTTATTTTTATGGTGCAGCAAATTTTGTACGAGGCAACTTCGCAAAAGAACCACGACAGGATTTATTTAAAAACTTCCTTGAAACATTGTCTTCCATCATTAACGATCAAGGATAAAACGAAAACCCAGAAAATGAGACATTTGAAACCTACACAATAATTGAATTGTCAGACTTTAAAAGCTGAAAACGAAACTGGAAAACCAACATAATAGTCATCGTTCTTCATTTTCCGCCCGTGAGAAGACTGAGGGCTTCAGATTCAGTAGGAAGGGCAGGGATTGCTCCTTTTTTTGTAGTTGTGATAGCTCCACATGCGCAAGCAAATCTAAGCACTTCCCTCAACCTTGGTTCATCCTGCAATTATATAGTACAATTCAATGCATTATTAAGTATTTTTACTTCAAAACAGGAAAACATAATGGAATCAGCTTTCACAATTCACGTAAAATGACGAAGGAAAAGAATAGCAATCAAGCCTTGCCTCAAGTATAGCTTGGTCATCAACAATCTTGCAAAGGAGAGCTCCAACAAAAGAATCACCAGCTCCGGTTGTGTCTACAGTGTTGACATGGAAAGCAGCTACAGACCCTTGAAAGTTCTGAAAGAAAAAAAATATTTTGTATCGAACGTATTAGAACCAGGTTCAAAGAAAAGAAACGAAAAGCCAAATACCACTCCACTGGAGACAGAAAGTCCTGTCAGAAGTTTGACCATTACCTATTTTTCTACGACAAGTATTTTGTTCAATTAATCTCAATAATAACCAAAATGCAACGTAAAAGATTAAATTGTTTCAGAAAGATACCAAAATAAAAAGTGGGATGATGTTATTAAAAAAAAAAAAAGAAGTCGGATGATGTAAACATGTCTAACAAAATTCTTCAGGCTAAAAGTCAGAAATTTAGAAGAGAAAGCTTTGCAGCTTACAGCATAATTATATAAAAAGATGCAATATCACGTGTTTGGTTTCTCCAATTTATCAAACGAAGAAGCTCTATAGACATATACCGTCTACATACCCAAAAAATTTACACTACAAAATCTGCACGATAGGGTTATGTTTGTCTTCTTACAGAAGTTTGTAGCCATGCTGATCTTTTTTTTACATTTTGTGGGCCTATCATGATCAGTACCTCGAGTCTAGTGTGTTTCACCTATCCACAGCTGTAAAGGTGATAGACATAATGAAGAGTTTTTGAGACATACCTTGGTATAATAATTGCAACCATTTTCTCCAAGGGTCACCAAAAGGAGTTTCAAATTGGGGTGCCAGAGGGACAATGCAGACTCGTCATCAATCTTGTCACTTCCAGTGAGGAATTCAAGCTCCACATCACTGACCTTGATGATATCTGCTTTATCCCAGATGCTCTTTATCTGCTCCCGAGCTTCCTCAGCTGAGGGCCAGAGCGGCAGCCGGAGGTTGGGGTCATATGAAAGTAAGGCCCCTGCATCTTTTGCTGCTTCCATTGCCTTCATATGTGCAGATCTGCAAGGCTCCACTATCAAGCTTATTGATCCATAATGGAACACTTTGGCCTGGTACAAAATTAGGACGAATGATCTATGTCAATTGATCCTCTTAACAATCATTACTTAATACAAATTCAAGCATATTAGTAGTTATCAATATATTAACCAAATGGTCCGGACATGACTTATCAGATGCAAACTCAATTTACCACCTCAGAAACATCACTTTGAAAGCTCAAGCTCAGCCTGTTAATAAACAAGAAAAGCAGAAAACCGTGCTCCTATGATTTATTTACATGTTAACTTATACGCCCTGTTCATTCTGTTCATCACAGGGCTCCGTATTGTCCAATACTCAAAAGATCATGTATAGAAAATGAGGAAGTAACCCAGTATTTTAGTTCAATTTTGGCATATTACCTTGCTGGATCATTTACAGTCAATGTTATACCGTTGAAATGTTGGCCTAACTCCATGAAATTAAGTGATGCTATGCAATCTTCGGATATGAATAATAAAAAATAAATAAATTCCCACTGTAAAATGCGGGACATGAAATAATTGAGATATTTTTGTTTTCCCATTTGATAGTGATGTGCATTGAGATCTGGAAAAAGAGGTACCAATGCCAGCACAATGATCCGTAGCCCCTAACTGAGCTTAGATCTATACCTACGCGCCAAGATCTTGAGTCACTAAAGAAGCAAAAACAATACTCTAACACCGACTGCTGGTGACCAAGCTTATCGAAATTATAGTGGTGGGGTATTTTAGTGGAGTAAAATTCAAGGTGCCCCTCATTTGCACGCTTGTTACGTGCTCATAATTTTACTGTGGAGGAGACAATAATTTCATATGTCGTATACTTGGCCTCTCCAACAACTGTCAGGTCCCGCTCGCAAATGCAAACCAAAGGTAAAGGGTTCATGTTGATCGTTATGTGAACTAAAACAACCAAAACAACGCATAAAATATTTCATTTTGCCCTATAGTATAAATCATCAAACAAGATTAAATTTAAAGTTAAAACCAAAAACAAAGGATTAAATTTAAAGATTTGAAGTTTTAGTATCTAATAAAGTTTTTTTTTTTTTTTTTTTTTTTTTTGTGACATAGGATAAAACCATGGTACCGGGTGGGAAAAGAAAAAAGGCTACTTGGATTGAACTATTTTTCCAAAATTATGTAAAAATATTTTACCTTTTTACATATTCAACCTTTCTCATACAGCACAGTACTACATCACAAATTACTACAGTTTGATTCTTTTCTTTTTAGCAACAGCTCAATTTTTACCTCATCCTTCCCTAAAATTTCATCCGAGAAAACACACTGCCGGATTCATAAAATTCTCATTGCCCCCAATAATTATCTACTAATTGGGGCAACCTGCGTGGATGCAACAAAAATAATTAAAATCTTTTGTATAAGTAATTTTTCAAAATTATTTTTTCAACCGTCAAAACGTAAAGGTCAAGGATAAAAATGGGAAAAAGTGTGAGAGAGATTTATTCTCAAATTCGTTACAAAGGGTAACACCATTTATATATAGTACAGATTATAATTCCATATCCAAGATTTCTTCAAAAAAAAAAAATCCATATCCAAGAAATAAAATGTTTGGACTTTTTGCAACTTTTCGGGGTTGTGGACTATTTGCAATTGAATGTGTAACTTTTAGACTCACTACAGCGAAACCCATCAAAAATTTCACAAAACATTATACTTAAAACAAGATTTTGTTTAACCAATAAATCTTCACCAAGCAACGCAAAATATCCCATCAAAACACATCAACAATCGAGCCAACAAACTCCGGGCCCCACTACCCGGGATCCACCCGGTGAGCACCTCATCAAAATTTTCACTGGCGCGTGAGCTTCACCTGAACCCATCCCAGATTCCAATCGAATGCTCCTTCCATGGATCTCATTAGATTCATCACATGTTACACCCGCACATTCACACGTAGAACTTCTTTTTCCCTTTCAAATTTCTTAATTTCTCAGAAATTACTAATAAATTTATAATGCAAGTATTTTATAATATATTTAGGTTATGTTTGGATTACTTTCTTTTGTGAGAAAATTATCCCTTTATACTTTTGTACACGGTATTGAGAAAATGAATTTTTTTTGTAAAAAATCTAAACAAAAATTTAAATAGAAAGAGTAAGACTTACAGATCTAATGAGGTCGAGATTCAACTCCTCTGGGGTCAACAGCATATCTGCACTGGGATTCCTGTAAAACATAAACTCACGCTCTCCATCGGCGCGTAGCGTCACGAAGGCCAAAGCAGTCCTTGCACCCTTATCGAAGTTGATGCCGTCGCCGGAAACGCCATTTTCTTTAAGAATTCCGGCGAGCATGTGTCCGAATTCGTCGTCTCCTAGCTTCCCCACAAAAGCCGCCTTCCCGCCAAGCCTCGCCACTGCAATGGCCACGTTCGCTGGAGCACCACCGGGGGCTTTCAGGAACCCGGGAGCCTCAGCTAGTGAGACACCGGAAACCGTCGGCACAAAGTCAATTAGCATCTCTCCGAAGCTAACGATCAAGCTTGAACTTCCTCCATTTCCGAATGCCATAATGATGATATATAAATTTCTGTATTATTTTTTATATAAGAAAAACCAAAAATAATTGGGTATTTATGTATATCTAATCTATAGGTAGGGAGGAAGAGAATTGAGGGAGAAGAGAGAAGAAAGATTCAGACTTTGCAGGGCTTTAAATAAAGGGCTGAGTCTGAGTGGGTGGGTGGGAGAAAAATAAGGCCGAATTAATAAATAAAAATGTAACGAATTATATTTAATTTGTAATTAGTAATGTAATATTTTGCCGGTTAAAGAAAGAGATAGATATACGTATTTAGATCCTCTGTCCAATCAGGAGTGATTGGATTCATTTAGGATTTGGATCTGGATTTGGATGTTGAAGTTTAGATGAGGGTGATTATAGATTTTTTCGTTCGATGATTATTACGTATATTACACGTCAACTTACCTTGAGTTTTAACTCTTACCAGTTAATTCCCCCGCGATATAATTGAAATTTGGATGATATTTTTTTGGGCAATTTTTTAAAATATTATTCTAGTAGTTTGAAATTTTATTTTAAATAAAATATGTATGTAAAATAAAATAGTGATTTAAAAATGTGTTTAGCCTTTTTAAAAAATGGTTTTAAATAACAATGTCAAGCAAACGATTAGATGCTAATCCATGTGGGTGGTGCTAAAAGACCATATAAGTAATAAGTTTGATTCGACAAGATTTCATTCGGCTTGGTTTGGTAATTAATCAAACCAACCTTAAAAAAGAACTCGTTAAATCTTGGTTCTCTATCCAATCAAGCCAAATTTGTTTAGTTCGCTAATTAATCAACTAGTTAATCCAATCGAACTCGAACAAGACCTTGTTCAAACTTAGTTCGCTAACTAATCAAATCAAAATTAAAAAAATTAATATTTGTGAAAGTTTGTTAACCACCCCACAAGTATAAATTTTGAAATTTATCCAAATTACGTTGAATTCATTTGAAAATTAATTAAATCAAACTTGAACAAATTTTAGACTCGTTGAAATAAAGAAACAAACTCGAATACTCACGTATTCAGCTTATTTAAATTCGTTTATATAAATATTCGTTTATACTCCTTTATATAGAAATACCACAGATAAATTTAAATATAAGGGTCTAATTAAAGGATTCAATTGTTATTTTTCACCAAAAATTAATCAAAAAAAAAAAAGAAACAAAGGTTAAGCAAAAAAAAAAGTGACCAAAATTAATGATCAATAAATGTAACAAATAAAATATGCGTGTCTCGTTGCACCTGTTTATAAATTCTAGGATGTTTTAGTATAGTTTACTTTTGCAAAAGAGGGAATGCTGTGCTCAATACAATTTGAATTTACTTTTTCTCCCCATCTGAATATAAATTCAATTATATTTGAATTGGAATGAATATTATTTCCTACGCGAACATAGTTTAATTTACAAGTTCCTTTTCTATTATATTCCTTCTATCCATAACCGTTGAGAACGTTAAAATACTAAGATTCATTGTGTATTGTGATTATAAAAAAAAAAAATCAAATACAGCTTTAATGAAAGCACTACTGGTCCTCTAGTTTTTTAAAATTTCAATCACATCATCTAAATTAGGCTGTGAATCATATATATTTAGTCCACAATTGCAAAACTACACCAACTCTTCTTTAGGCAGCAATACTGGTTACGCTTTGTTAGGATTGAATGTAGCGCCATTTTAAAACTCCTCGTTAGTGAACGCAATTACATATTTGTTTTGTTTATCAGTTTTGATGTTTTTAGCGACCAATGACACATATCAACCAGTGAAGATCGGAAAACATGTTCAACCAGGGAGAGAATATTGGAAAGACGCACAATTCTTTCCCTTTACAAAACGAGACAGATATTCGCATGGAATCCCAAAAAGTGCCTGATTCTTTTTTTCTTTTTTTTATGCCAATAATCAAAGGAAGATTCATCTTGGCCCACGAAAACACAAGGAACTAAATCATCATAGAACCAAACGAGTACATTATACAGTTAGTTAGATTTTTTATGAAAGTCAAGCTCAAACCCCCAACCTACTATTCCACTTGACTTTCAAGGTTATGTGATGACTATTGTATCGAAATCTAGTGGTTCAAAAAGTGATTCAGAAAGGAAAGAAAGTAAACATCTCTTCAACTGAGGATTACGCGAGATAAATATTCACATGGAACCACAAAAAGGTGCCTGATTCAAATTCAGATAGAAAAGAAGGTTCATATTTTTTTTTGGACTATAGGAAGAGACAGAAAAACTAGGAGAATTTTGGAGAGATAAGATAAAACTCGTGATCAGCACGGAAGAATTTATAGCCAAAGAACATTAAATATTTAAGATATTTATACTATGATATTGATATTGATGAATAAGGACTAACTGAGTATTGCATAAAAAAAAATTAGATTGTCACTATACATTTTGAAGAAGAGATTTTTATAAATAGTAAAATCAATAACTATAGAGCATCGACAACAGTAATTTGCAACTCATTCAATTGAAAGATCAAAATGTTCGAATAACCAAAAGTTTCATATCGTGCACTTGACTATAATTACCATATCATCTAATTCAATTGAAAAACCAAAATGTTTGAATAACCAAAATCTACAACTCGTGTTCTTGATTTTTAATAAGTTAATGTTGTTTGCGCACAAAATCGACAGCAAAACATTTTCTCTAGTCCATTGGTTGATGATTGGTATTTGCGGGCATACCACTCGATCGATATTGAGAAATTGCAATGTGGGATTGGTAAAAGGTAATAGAAATGGGACGTCGATTAGTTCTAACTTCTAGGTCGATTGCTGCTCATCCTACGTTGGACGGCTCCAAAGACTTAAAATTCAAGCCTTTAGCTATCGACAATAACTAAAGCTAAAACTGGAAGTTTATGTAAATCAACAAAATGAACTTGAGCTAGAGAATTGTGGAATATGGAAATTAAATTAAGACTAAACATATTTACATGGATTGTAAACTGGCAATATAGTGACTTGAAGTTCGATTGTAAACTCGTGATACGTTGACTGGAAGCTACAAATTCAAATTACATTGGCTGGAATTGCAAACAATTGGAACTCTAAAGTGCTAAACTTAATGGAAATTACTGGAAATTAAATGAAATTGCTAGAAACTATGGGAAGACTGATAAATTAAGCTAAGCTAAAAGAGTTTGGAAATTTGGATGCATGTAAGAGCATTTCCTCTCATTGTTTAATATCGTCTGCTTCTTTTATTTATAGATAAATTCTCAAGAGTGGTAGTTATGTGATAAGGCCACTTCTCCAATTATATAAGTTCATGGGGAGTAATGGTCCACTACTTGGAAAAACCTCCTACCACATCAAACATATTCATCATTAACTTCTTACAAAAGGTGTGATTCAGCCGGTAATTCGGTAATTCGGTAAAACAAATTCAGTAATTTCGTTATTTTTGTTGAGAAAAATTGATATCCGTTTCACTACACTACGGATACTTACGCAAGTGCACCTATCGTTTCCAGTAGTACAGTGTACAGGAGTACCGAGTGTCGTATCCCACAGGGACTATGTGAGTACTAGTATTAACTTTCTTTCTATTATCTAACCTCACAAAGTGAATGACGAATTAACTGAAAATACAAATTAGCTAAAACTAATTATCTAACTAAATGACAATATAGAATTCAGTAGAGAGAATGGACAAAAGTAGAGGTGAATTTAGATGAAGAATTCCCCTAAACCAACATGCCAAGACTCTAACTTGATTAATGATTAACCCAATTGCTTAGACCCTAGAATCCCTAATGTGAATTATATCCTTTCTCAAGTGAAACAATTCCTACCTTCTCGGTTGATTAATTGGAATCTCTTCTCAATTAAAACCCCTAAAAGATGCAATTTCTAATCAATGGACTCTATTTGTAGTTGAGCTTTAATCCTAAAACTCAACTTAGGAAGAACTCATGTAATCCTATCTCTAGCAATTCATTCAAGTTCTCTCTATTCATAAAGTGATCTAATCATATGTGTAATCTCTCGATATACCCATACAAAATCAATACTTGAATTGAAGGATGCATGCAAATCCCAATCCAAAACACAAATAAACTCATGAATAAATCTAAGAACAAAGTGGGTCTTTCATTTAGCCAAGAATAAAATTATAGACATAAGAATTTAGGGTTCATCCCATCTAAATCATAAACTCAATTCATAATTACAAGAATAAAATTAACAAAAGACAAGAAAGAAAGAGAAAGCTCATTCTCATGCAGCCCCCTTGAATCCTCCCTTGCATCTTGATAAAATCTTCTTGCTTTCACCATTGAAGCCCTTGAGTTGTCCCTCTACTCTTGCTTTCTCCTCCCTACCTCACTCTAGATGTGCCAAACGTGTGTTTTTGAGGTGTCTGCGGCGTGTGTGTGTGTTTTTTTCCGAGTTCGGGTTCTTCTCTGTCAAAATGTCCATTTCAGCTGCTAAATACGCTGCAGATTCTGTGAAGAAACCGCGGCATAAACCGCGCGCGGGTTATCGCGCGGGTTGTTCACTTAACTTCTGAATGGAAACCGCAGCACAAATCGCGCGCGGGTTGTCACGCGGTTTGTCTACGTCAGATTTGGCCTCAAAGGCAGCCGAATTAGCTTTTCCTTAAAACACAAAAGTTGTAGCCCCTTGAGATAGCTTTTCAAAACATCAAAAATCATGTCATTTAGAGCTCTGTAGCCAGAGATATACTCAAAATACTAAGAACTGGTCGGAACAGCCTTGCAGTGCAAATGTGCTTCAGTAACTTGGGATTTTGACCATTGAAACGTGAGAACTAGACTTTGATGTCTTCGTATGAATTGTAGAAAATTGTCTTAGCTTCAAAATACTTCAAGATTCATCCCAATCCAATGTCTCTAGCTCTATATATGACCAAAATACTGAAATATGTCCAAGCTGCCAAACTGTTTCCATTCCAATTCTTCTTCGCCTATTTCTTCATTGCACTCCAATCAATTGAAATCGAGTTGAAGCTATCAAAACCCTACAAAATGGTGTAAAAACACTTTTAAATCATACATTTACACAATTTGGCATTAAAATCATAAAAGAGAAGAAATAACTAAGAACTAGAGAAAAACTCATAGAAAACCCTAAAAACCTAACCTAAAAAACTAGTTCACTTTAACACTTATCAAAAATACTGACTGATTTTAATTTTGAATTCAAAATTACCGAATTCGATTTCATAGTTTGAATTCAGTATTTACCGAATTGCTGATTTAGATTGTTTGATTGAACAAAAATGTAGCCCAACAATTATACTCCAACATTGAAAATATAAATATTAGCCCCAATAAATATTATCTAATTAAATAATTCACCAATCAATTGCCACTAATTAACTAATTGTCTTTGATGAAAGATCAAAAAAGTGAAATTTATGATTACGAATTTTAAGTAGTTAATATACTACATAATATAAATTTTTTAATATACATTAAATAGTTGCATTTGACAATTGATAATTTTGTAAATATTGTGTATTTATTCATAAACATAAATATAAGCTATTTACTAATATATATAAATATTTATATACACTTGTAATTGTATTTTGTAATCACTATAATTTATTATTCATAAATTTGTATATAACCCTTTATAATTAAAGTTTAAAATAAGTTGAGCTTATGCTCGTGTGTATTTGATTATATGAATTAGATCTCTTTAATTGAAATTAAAAGGTTCTAGTTGTGTTAGATCTTTTAATTATGAAGTTTGTATTTAGTCATATTTAACTATATATGTTGAATTTATATATCTAATCAAATATATATAAGAATATATATATATTAAAAATAAAATTTTATTAAATTGAATTCAAAATCAGTAATACCGAATTCAAAATTCCTCTATTCGAATACCGATCCGAATTCGATTTTTTGAATTTGTTATATACCAAATACCAACCGATTTATTGAATTACTGATTTCGAATTTCCGAAATCAATTCAAAATCGGTCGGTAAATCGGTATTTTTCGATTATGCTTACTCCTACTTCTTATTGCATTATCCATTCCATTAGGACATGGATAATGATAGCCACCCACTTACTAACTTCTAGTGATGGTTGTCACACCAACAAACATATCATCAGAGATTTTACGAATTTACCCTTGGCACTTCAATTCATCACAATCTGGTTTTCTCTTGTCTACACTAAAATGGAAAAATGCTACTAATTTTGTTGTGAATTATGGACAGTCGTCATTTTTGGAACTTGGTACCGGTTACAAATCATAATTGACATGGAAGATGTTTAGAGTGTTGAGAACGAACTCCATCTTGTAGTTCCATCAAACATGCCCAACTTGATGATGAATCTAGACCTTCACATAGGATGTGCCTCAGTTGTAAGGTAATAGCATAGGTAACGTAGCAGAAAAATAAGAATCTATTACCTTAACCATGAATCTCTTTGATATATCTATATGATTAACAAGGGGGTTTGCATGAAAATTATCTCAAGCACAGAAAAATTCTATGCTACTAGGCAAAGATCCTTTGAAGAAGAGGTTAGATCTACCAAGAAAAGCCCTCCAAGCGTAGAGCTTCTAACCATATCCACACGAATAATTTCTTTGGGAACCTTGTAGGCTTGCTTGCTTTGACTTTTGAGTGTTAGCTCCCTTGAATTAATTAAGAACACAAGAGAAGAAAAAGCCTAACAATTAGGAAGAAGAGAGAGAAAGAAAAACGCCACCAAGAGAGAGAAACAATGGCATGATTTTTCTCTTTCTATTTTCTCTCACTAGTTTTTCTTTTGTGTTGCAATAACAATTCAAGAATCAAAGCATGAATCTATTTATAGAGGAAGTACTCTAGTCTTTTAAGAAATAAAGGTAATTGAAAACTACGAAGGTTTATGTAACTTACTTTAAGCTAAATCTTTTCTTTAGGAATTCTAATCCATAAGGAAACCAATTAGTTACTTTATTTCTTTTAGGAAACTAACTTCCTATGAGACTTAGAATATTTACAAATAAGTCATTTAAATTAATTTATCTCATAAATCAACCCATAAGTATCTCATACTTATCTTAATCACATTTTAACTCAAAGATTTTGTTCTTTATGTGTGTGACCCATTAGGTTCCATTCACGTTGGCAATAAGTACAAATTATAACTCATTAATTAATTAATTAAAAGTTAGATAAATTAAACACTTTAATTTATTATCAACTCGCTAATTAATTAATTTACACTTATAAATCATGAGTGGTGTCTAGCAATGCATCGTGACCACCCAAGTGAATAGGAAAGTCTACGGTAGACCATACCCATCAATGATAATGTTACCGTGTAATTAATATCCTTTCATCACACTATATTCTAATTAGTTTAAAAGTATAGTGCATACTATTAAATGACTAATTTATATTTTTCTTGTTCCAGAAATACAACTCTCCATAATGTATAACCTTGAAATTACTTCCAAGTTATACTATCACTTCTGCAGAAGATTTATGAATTAATGTTTCTAACAAGTGGCCATACACGGATATAATCTTCTATTAAGGAGTGGTGAATCCTATATTGATTACTCACTATCTTTCCATGCTTCAAACTATACCCAATCTCTAACCTATGGGCTACCTTTTTTTACAGGTACCGAGGAATAGCGTCAAAGTATAGCAATCTACACTCAAGATACTATAGTAATCTCAAGTTAAAGGATCACTTATACCATTGTCGTTAAGAGTTCAACCATTGGCACTATAATTGAAAAACTCTTGGTGGATCAATTTAATGAACTTATTTTCAAACAAGCATCCATATACCAACTTAGGTGTCACGCACACTATAGTCAATGAGATCAGCTACTACTTACCGTAAGTAGAGGCAAAGTATGTGCTAGTCTATCTGCATTAATGATGTCCTATCTCATTAATACTATGACTAAGGATATTTAAGAATATGACTTTATGTATTAGAGTCTCATAATTGTAACCTTTACAATCTCTAATACACAGTCAATATTCTAAGGACTTTATTAAACAAACAAGTAATATGGCAATACAAGTATAGATGATAAAGAAAAATACCACATAAATAAATATAATATAAATAAGTATAAATAAAAAAAGTCTTAAACCAACTTGGTTTTAGGGCATATACTAACAAACTCCCACTTGCACTAAAACTAATCACTTATTTGTTTAGGCCAAAAGTATTTACATGAGCATCATGCTTTTTCTGGGACAAGACCTTAGTGAGATGATCAGCTATGTTGTCATCAGTGGGAACCTTTTCTATCTTTATATCATTCCTACCAACTATTTCTCTAATAAGATGGCAGCGCCTAAGTACATGTATGGATCGTTGATGAGACCTAGGTTCCTTTGCTTGGGCGATGGTACCATTGTTGTTACAATACAAAGGTATATGATCAACTATGGAAGGAACCACTCCTAACTCGGTAACGAACTTCTTGATTCAAACAACCTCTTTTGCAGCTTTAGAAGTAGCAATGTACTCAGCTTCAATTGTAGAATCAACGGTAGTCTCTTTCTTCGAACTCTTCCAGCTCACAGCACCACCATTTAACGTGAATACAAATCCAGATTGCGATTTGCTATCATCCTTGTTCGATTGAAAATTCGCATAAGTGAAACCACATACTTCTAAAGTGTGTCATCCATAAACTAAGAATAATTCTTTAGTTCTTCTCAAGTACTTAAGAATACTCTTGACAGTTACCCAGTGACCCTCACCAGGGTTAGCTTAGAATCTACTCGTAAAGCTTAAAGCATAAGATACGTTGGGTTTCATACATAGCATAGCATATATAATAGATCCTATTCCCGAGGCATAAGGAACCTTTTGCATGCTATCAATTTCGACAGGTGTCTTAAGATACATGTCTCTTGAAAGAGTAGTCTCATGTCTCATGGATAAGCATCCCTTCTTTGATTACTCCATCTAAATCTCTTTAGCATCTTGTCTATGTATGCCAATTGACTAAGACCAAGCAACCTCTTGGATCTATCTTTATGGATCCTAATTCCAAGAATGTAGATTCCTCTCATAGACCCTTCATGGAGAAACTTTTGGACAGCCATATCTTTACGGTTTGCAGTAAAGGTATGTCGATTCCCATCAATAATATGTCATCCACATAAAGTATTAAGAAAACAACAGCACTCCTACTCACCTTCTTGTATACACAAGACTCGTATTCATTTTTGAGAATACCAAACTCTTTGATTGTCTCATCAAAACGAATGTTCCAACTCCTTGAACCTTGCTTTAGTTCATAAATGAACTTTTGTAACTTACATACCTTATGACTATCAATGGAATCAAAACCCTCAAGTTATTTCATGTACATATCCTCTTACAAATTCCCGTTAAAGAATGCAGTCTTAACATCCATTTGCCAAATCTCATAGTCATAATAAGTAGCTATGGCAAACAAAATCCTAATGGATTTAAACATAGCTATTAGCGAAAAGGTTTTTTCAAAACCAATTCCTTGTCTTTGTTTGCAACCTTTTGCTACTAACCTAGCTTTATAGATAACAATGTTACCATCCATGTCAATCTTTCTTTTATCCCTTCAGGTGACTCGACCAAGGTCCAAACCTTGTTCTCGTACATAGAATCCATTCCAGATTTCATAGCTTTACGCCATTTCAAAGAATCTACATTAGACATAATTTCTTTATAGCTAGTAGGATCGTCATCATCCATGACTAACACATCATTGCTCTCACTTATGAGAGATCCATATCTCTCAGAAGCATAACGTGTTCTACTAGATCTATGAAGTTCTTGGGTATTTTGAGCTTCCAACTGTGCTCATCAACATGTGGCATAAGCTCTTGTTTTAACTATTGACTATTTTGTGATTCTTGAATTTCTTCAAATTCTACTTTACTCCCACTACTTCTTCCAAGAATAAACAAATTTTCTAGAAAAGCAGCATGTTTTGAAACAAACACCTTTTGCTCAAGAGGATTGTAGAAGTAGTATCCACGACTCTCTCTAGGATACCCCACAAATAAACATTTATCAGGTTTAGCCTCGAGCTTGTCTGATATGTTCGGCTTCACATAAGTAGAACCGAGCCAAATCTTCAAAAGATCAAGATTCGATTTTTTACTATACCAAATCTCATAAGGTGTGGTATCAACAGATTTAGATAGAATACAGTAGAGTATATAGGAGGCGGAATCTAAGGCATAACCCTAAATCGAATTAGGAAGTGATGAATGGCCCATCGTGAAACGTACCATATCTAATAAAGTACAATTCTTTCTTTCAGACACGCTATTTAGTTGTGGTGTGTATGGAGGAGTCCATTGAGAAATAATCTCATTTTTCTCTAGATATTGTTGGAGCTCTTGACTTAAGTATTCTCCACCTCGATCAGATGTAAGTATTTTGATACTCTTGCCAAGTTGTTTCTCAACTTCAGTTCTAAAAACTTTGAACTTTTCGAAAGCCTCAGATTTGTGCTTCATTAGAAACATATAACCGTATCGAGAATGGTCATCCATGAAAATGATGAAGTAAGAGAAACCACATCTAGCATGGATCAACATTGGGCCACAAATATCAGTATGTATAAGCTCAAGAAGATCACTAGCACGTTCACCTTTTTCGGTGAAAGGTGTCTTGGTCATCTTACCAAGTAAACAAGATTTGCATGTCCCAAATGATTCATAATCAAATGAGTCCAATTATCCATCTTTATGTAACTTGGATATGCGTTTCTCATTTACATGACCAAGTCTACAATGCCAAAGGTATGATTGGTTTATAATATCTAATTTTTATTTCTTGATATTTATATTGAGAATGGACTTATCTTCATCTAGAATATGTAAACCATTAATCAATGTACTAGTACCATAAGTAATAACATCACGTGAAAAATAATAACTTTTATTCCTTTGTATGATGGTAAAACCATCCAAATATAACAATGAGGAAGAAATGATGTTTTTAGTAAGTACGGGAACAAAATAACAGGTACTTAATTCTAAAATAAGCCCAGTGGGCAAAGAGAATACATAGGTTCCTACGGCTAATGCAACAACTCTTACTTCATTTTCCACGTGTAGCTCGATCTCTCCCTTTGCCAGGAATTTACTATCCTTAAGACCCTGCATATTATTACAAATATAAGATCCAGATCTGATATCTAATACCCATGAGTCTTGGTTAGTAGATAAATTAATCTCAATCATAAACATACCTGAGGTTGAAGCTTCACCAAGTTTCTTTGACTTTAGAAAGTCAATGTAGGCCTTGCAATTTCTTTTTCAATGCCCATCTTATCCGCAATGGAAGCATGTGCCCTTAAGTTTGTCCTTCTTAACCCTACTCTTAGGTTTGGTTCTCTTCTTCTTGGACTTCTTAAGTCCAGAATTGGGCTTCTTCTTTTTGGAGCCCGAGACAAGCATAACGGTGCCTTTCTCCCTCTTAAGATTGGCTCAGTAGTCTTGAGCATATTTATCAATTCAGTCAACGTGCACTCAACCTTTCGCATGTTGAAGTGCAGGATGAATTGTGAGTAGCTCTCAGGGAGGGATTGAAGAATTAAGTCAATTCTTAACTCATTGTCAAAGACGTGTCCTAGATCAGCTAATTTTTCAATTAGCCCGATCATATTCAGTACATGGGCAATGACTGAAGATCCCTATGCCATCTTGCAATGATAGAACTCCTTAGAGGTCTCTCATACCTCTCAATCCTAGCTTGTGCATCAAACATTTCTTTTAAATGCACAATCATGGATGGAGCATCCATCTTAAGATGTAGCTTTTGCAACACGATAGACATAGCAGCTAACATGATGCATGTTGCAGCATCATTGTCGGCTTTATGCATCTCATATGTATCTATTTCATCGGGCGATGTAGTGGCAGGAGGAGGAGGGGGCATGGTTTTATCGAGAACATACTCAATTTTTTCGTATTTGAGAATGATTCTCAAATTAGTATTCCAATCCTCAAAGTTGGTATCATTGAATTTGTTGTCAAGAATCGGTCACAAATTCATGTTAGACATTCTTCAAGAGTAAAGATAGAAAATAAGTATTTGTTTTATGTTATATATGCAAACAAAAAATGTGGATTAGTAAATTTATTTAGTTTGCTCCTATTATTTTACTTCAAATCAATAACCCTTAATATTGATTCGGGAATCTGTCAGAAATTCCTAGTGGGTTAGGATCCCATCTAATTAGCTTTGGATTTTATGGAAGCCAATGCCCCAAAGATAATTTTGATTAGGTAGATAACTATTATCAACCACAAATCTTGTGATTCCTAGATAGTTAGATATCAACTCTTGAAAATCATATCTTATGTGTTACCCAATATTGCCTAAAAAATATCACAACAGTGACAGAGGCCAAACTCGTTATGTATTTTTTGTTAAGTCGAACTCATTATTCAGAGATTATATTTCATAACAAAAACATATTCCAAGTAAAGTAATCTTGACCGAGGCTAACGTGTCACCCTTAATAGGAACTCTTTGTTTTTGTTATAATAATGGAAGACAACTTATATTTTTGACTTAATATTTAGTTTGAGAGATTTTAGTTTAAATATTAATGTCTTATCATATCATGCAATTAAAATATATCAACATATAAAATAAAAGCATAATAAATGTACATGATTATGGACTTTAACTAATAATATTTTCTTCGAGGCTTGAAGAAAATATTTGGCCAAAATTCCTACGGGACGTGTCAACTCCTTGATGCGCCTTCTTGGTTCCATCTCTATCATCTTGTATATTACGTATGTAATTTTAATCTAAACAATTTAGAAAATAAATCTATTCCTAACCTGTACTATGTACATTACAAATATAGATCAAGAAACCTCGAGTCAGATGAGAAAAGAATTACATCAGAAAAATAGAAAAGGTAAGATCGTAGGCCCTATTTATAAAACCAAAATAAGCCAACCATAAAAGAAATAATAACCATTCAATCACATTGGTCTAGTCCATAATCATCCACCATGCCATCATTCAATTTAACAATTAAATAAATTAATTTATTTAATTATAGTCATAAATCATATGGTTTAAATAAATTAGATTAATGCTCTTAAATTTATTTGTCTCAAAATAAAGTTATAAAAGGTGTAGGTTTTCAAATTTTAACTTTCCAAAATTTAACAATTAAAATTGGAAAGTATTTTTCTTAAAGAAATTACCAAAAATCGAGTTTTAAAAAAAAAATTTTACTGTTCATCAAATCCGCAGCACTATTGATCAAATTTGCGGGACTGTTCATCCGCAGATTCCTTCTGCATAAGCAATCCACGGACTAATCTGCGAGAATAGTCCTGCAGATTGGTCTTGAGGATTGCATGGCGTAAGGCTTTTTTGAAAAGACAATTTTGCGATTTTTCTCAAATTTCTTTTGATCTAAATCGTGTAAAAACACTTTTAACACTAAAAATTAATTTAGAAACCATTAATACAACATTAAGAACTCATCTTAATTATTTTAAACACTTTCAAACAATTAAGAACTTATCTTGAAAATCAAAACTCTTAATTTTTCTAAAACAATTTTGAGACAAAATTTCATCAAGAACAAATCATCCATATTTATGACAATTAAATAAATAAAAATCATATAGATATACTCAAAGGAGGCTCTGATACCACTATAAGGTAATACCATAGGTAACGCAGCGAAAAAATAAAAATTTATTACCTTAACCATAAATCTCTTTGACATATCTATGTGATTAACAAGGGGGTCTGCACGAAGATTACCTCAAACACAGAAAATTTCTATGCTACTAGGCAAAGATCCTTCGAAGAAGAGGTTAGATCTACCACAAAAAGCCCTCTAAATGTAGAGTCTCTAACGATATCCACACGAACAACTTCTTTGGGAACCTTGTAGGCTTGCTTGCTTTGACTTTTGAGTGCTAGCTCCCTTGAATTAATTAAGAACACAAGAGAATAAAAAGCCTAACAATTAGGAAGAAGAGAGAGAAAGGAAAATGCCACCAAGAGAGAGAACGAATGGCATGATTTTTCTCTTTCTATTTTCTCTCACTAGTTTTTCTTTTGTGTTGCAATAATAATTCAAGAGTCAAAGCATGAACCTATTTATAGAGAAAGTACTCTAGTCTTTTAAGTGGTATCCGTTTCGCTATAGTATAGATACTTAGGCAAGTGTACCTATCATTTCCAGTAGTATAGTGTAGAGGAGTACCGAGTATCGATCCCACAGGGACTACATGGGTACTAATACTTGCTTTCTTGTTATTATCTAACCCACCAAAGTGAAGGATAAAATTAAATGCGAATGAAAACTAGTTAAAACTACTACCTAACTAAATGACCATCTAGAAGTCAATAGAGAGAATTAACAATAGTAGAGTGAATTTAGATATACAATCCCCCTAAACAAACATGCTAAGACGCTAACTTGATTAATGATTAACCCAACTACTTAGACCTTAGAATCCCTTATGTGAATTATATCCTTTCTCAAGTAATACAATTCCTATCTTCTAGGTTGATTAATTGGAATCGTTTCTCAATTAAAACCTCTAAAAGATGTAATTTCTAATCAATGGATTCTATTTGTGGTTAAGCTTTAACCCTAAAACTCAACTTAGAAAGAACTCATGTAATCCTATCTCTAGCGATTCATTCAAGTTCTCTCTATTCATGAAGTGATCTACTCATATGTGCAATCTCTCGATATACTCATACAAAATCAATACTTGAATTGAAGGATGCGTGCAATCCCAATCCAAAACACAAATAAACTCATGAATAAATCTAAGAACAAAGTGGGTTTTTCATTAATCAAAGAATAAAATCATAGACATAAGAATCTAGGGTTTATCTCATTTAAATCATAAATAACTCAATTCATAATTATAAGGATTAATTAACAAATGAAAAGAAACAAAGAGAAAGCTCATTCTCATGCGGCCGTCTTGAATCCTCCCTTGCATCTTGATAAAATCTTCTTACTTTGTACCATTGAAGCCGTTGAGTTGTCCCCCTACTCTTGCTTTTTCCTCTCTACACCTCTCTAAATGTGTTCAAAAATGTGTTTTTGATGTCTTTGGTGCGTTTGTAATGCCCCCCAAGAGGTAGGGTTCTCCCTTTAAAAGATTCCACCCAAAATTAAAAAAATTGCAAATTTTCCTAACATAGTCACGGCACCATCTGCGGTGCGGCCACGTCCGCAGGTGGAAGGCTAGTGACTTTCTAGTCCCATCCGTGGCATCATCCTCGCTGTGGATGACGTTGCGGATGTGAACAGAAGCTCAATTTTCTATTCTATGTCAAATTTGACCTCAAAGACCGTGGAATTAACTTTTCCTCAAAACACCCCTTGCGAAAGCTTTCCAACACAATAAAAATCAAGTAATTTGAAGCTCTATAGCCCGAGATATGATAAAAAAACTAAGAATTGGTTAGAATAGCCTCACAGTACAAATGTGTTTCAGTAACTTGGAATTTTGACCATCAAAACGTAAGAACTGGACTTGGATGCCCCATATGAATTGTAGGTCATTGTCTTAGCTTTAAAATACCTTAAGATTCATCTCAATCCAATATCTCTAACTAGAGTTATTGTCAAAACACTAAAACATGTCCAGGCTGCAAACCATTTTTTTCCAATTCTTGTTCCACTATTGATTCTTTGCACCAATTTGAGGGTTTCTTGACTTCAACTAATTACCAACTTCAAATCATCTTAAAGTATCATCTAATTATCATCCAAATTGATCCAAATTGGTGACTCAACGTGCAAACCCTATAAAAACACAAGAATAATGCAAACAATTATCTTTAACACACGATTTAGTTATTAAACTAACAAATAAGAAGAAATAGCAAGTAAATAGAGGAAAATTCATGGAAAACCCTATAAACCTAACCTAAAAACCTAAGAAGGTAATTGGAAACTAAGAAGGTTTAGGTAACTTATTTTAAGCTAAACCTTTTCCTTTAGGAATTCTATTCC
>JAMWEH010000826.1:0-29615 GCA_024721245.1 Mitragyna speciosa | reverse complement strand
AAGAGGTTACTGTTTTCTTTATTTCAACAGTTTTCTATTACTGTTTTCTTTCTTTCAACAATTTCTCATTCCTTCTGGCTCGCAAACTTTGTGAACTTTGTAATTGTAGTCAAGTGATTTGGTCTATGGAATGTATGGTGTACATTTTTTACTTACTATTCTTAAAATTTGAACTTTCCATATAAAATGTTGAGTTTTTCCTGTTCTCTATTTACATTTTCTTTTATCTGAAAATTGAGTGCTATAGGCAAATTGGAATTTATTATGCTTATGGAATGTTGTTTGATCTTACCATTTGTATTTTCATAGGCTTGTAAACATGAAGTTAATTTATGTTGGAATTTTTTGGGGATATGCCATGTATATTTGTGCTTATTTGTGTATGTTTTTATGATGCAGATAGAGTGTTTGGTCCGGCTACAACTACTCACCATGTATATGATGTTGCAGCTCAGCATGTTGTGAGTGGAGCTATGGAAGGGATAAATGGTAACTGCTACATTGACTATTTGAAGTTTAATTTGAAGTTTTTCAGAAAAGTACTAGTGACATGACATCCCAATTGGATCATCCGAGAATGTAACTGCATGCTACATAGGACAGTGGATTTAGTGCCAATTAGGCCTGTAGTGTAGCAATCTTTGTGCATTGTGCCCATCACACATTATAGCTCATTGCTCATAGCCCTTAAGTATTATTATATTGCAAATTTTTCTGGTTTTAGATCATTGCCTTGAATCTTTAAATCATTTTGTTGATTGGTTGATAAAGCTAGTGGTCTTGGCTCATTTCTTTGCTGAATTATTAATTTTTGATTAATATTTCCCTTGTTGGAACAAATAGACGAGTGGCATTGTCTTCACCCAGAGAAAAAGGAAGAAAAATCATTGCTTCTCTATGATTTCCTCCTACCTAAAGTCAATATCTGCTAGTTGATATTTAGGGCACGCAGAGGATGAAGATCCCTTAACACTTGAGCCTGACTGGGAGTCTAGCATGTGGTCATTTCTTAAGTTGGAATAACTTTATGGTTAAATGATTCGCGTTATGTCGTTGGAATTTAGATGTTGAACCATTCAATGTTTGTTTATATACTATTGTTTCTATTATGATGACATGCTTAGCCTTTTTGCTTTCACATTTATGCTTAGACTTTCGGTGGATAAAAGTATTCATTTATTTGCTACCTTAACACTTTTTTTTTTAAAAAAAAAAAAGTTATTAGGTTCTCTTTTGTTAGTAATGATTATCGTCATGTTTTTGCATAAACTTAAAAAGTTTTGTTGATTGCATTGCATACTTGCTATTGATCAGAAACAATAGATGTCAGAAACAATAGATGTCACCAAAACTGAACCGGACATAACACGCTGTGTTTCCGAGATTTAACCCGAAAACGCTTCAAAATGTTGGTAACTAAAAACTTTCATTAATATCACAAAATAGCAGCAACTTACAAAACCAAGTCTATACAAGTTCTTCAAAATATAAACTATCAAGTTACAAATACTAAACAATACTTACGAATGACCATTCTACACAAAATATACTATTCTAGTACTATCAAAATTGAAAGGCTGCAGAACATATTAAAGCGCACCCCAAAGGTCCCGTGAAAGTCTAACGAGCTCACACTCTTTTGGGATGTCTTAAATCCGCAAAATGTTATGTGGCGTGAGTAAAATGATCAAGTAATCACTGTATTTTCCAGTTGATGGAGCATTTTACGAAATATATAGCAATTCAAGCATTTCATGCTAACTTTAGCTTATCAATGGATCAATACTTTAACATGCGCAAGAACATTAGTAACTATTGACTACTGGATCCGGTCCTGAATGTTAAGCACATCAGGCAAGCAACAAGCTGAAACAAAATCTCTAGCTATTCTCGACCCGCTAGATAAGTCTTTGATAGAAGTGATACACTTGTCATATAGAGACCAACAATTCAAGAGCATAACCAAACTAAATAAAAGCATCAATATCGTCGTTGATTCTTCAAGAACAAGTCAAGTGAGCAAGCATATCATATACGTATAGTACAAGAACATACAAATGCTCAAGCCAATTTTTATAGTCAACATCAATTAAGAACAATATTTAAACTGAGGAAGCACTTTTCAAAACAAATGGAAGTACAACAACACTTAGCTCAAAGTCCAAGTACCAAATCTACTCACTTGAGTAAGTCAATAACTGGAAACAAAACTTCACCTACATACAAGAGGGTCATACCTGATTGAGAACTATTCTCAAACTGAACATAATAGCTAGTAAAACAGTCTAAAGTGTCATTCTAGGCTCAATGGTTCCCAAACCATGCATTTAGGCTAAGTTGACTCAAACTAGTGTTTAGGAAACCCTACCTGCCAATAAAATCTGATTTTTGGCAGCATTGCATTAACTAATGAGAATTCTATCCAAATGGTACTAAAACTGACAAAGAAGCTTTAAAACAGTCTTATAAGACATTCTTAGACTTATACAAGGCATATAGGGTCAAGGCAAAGTACCTCAAATCAATGTGGTTCATTAGGAGAACTTATGAATCTAGGAGTTACTAGAACCTACATACCAAATGTTATGAGATACTAGCAAACGGCCCTTATATGGATCATTGCAACACTTAAGTGATCATGTACAAGACTCAAAAGCATCCATATAAAGTTCTAAGCTCAGATCCTTTTCATTTAAATACAAACAGCCCACTCTCATCATGCATGAACGCATCAACTCAACACATGCGCCAAACTCTCACATACTTTTGTCATCTGGAAAGACAGTCCTTTGATCCCCAAAAGCTCCCCAAGAAACCTGTATATACGCCTCTCAAGACTCTTGAATCCCCAAGAATCAGTATAAAAGATAGGAAGACCATACAACAAGAATTGCGTACACACACACACAGAAGTCCAGGCAGATGACCTTGCTGTTGGAGGTGGACGTATGACTCTAGCAGGGTCACAACTTCTGAGAGTTGTGCTTCGTTCGGTGAACGTCCACTTGCAGCAAGGCAGGCATCCGCCACCAGTGAGATCCAAACTCCACCTGCAATTTGTGCTAAATCTGTTTTATACTTTTCCCTAAATCCAAATCAGTTGTAACCATGATTAAAATGAGGTAAATTGAAGGCATTTTGAAGATCAAACAATGCTTTAAATATTCAATACCATGTGCTTAGAAAATGGGGAGAGTTTGAGCTTAAAATCAAGAGTTTGAGCTTAAAATCAACTCACACACCCACATAACAAAGCTGACCAGTTTTGAGTTTCAAATAAATGTCACAAAGCTTTTCCGTTATTTACTCCAAGACTCACTTCATTCCAACATATTATCAACAAATTTCATAACCAAATGTCTTTGAAGCCATAACCAGCAAGAATCAACTGAGATCGTAGAAAAAATTAACTCAACTTCCTCGCAGAACCACACACATCACCGGTTGCACATACCAAAAAACATCACATATTAGCAATAATGTAGCTAGAATGTAACATGCATGAGCTAAATGAGGATGGGTGATGCTATATATGAACTGTTCTAGCATATACAAGCCTAGAGGAACCATCTACCTCATGATCTAGCCAGAATGAAGAAACCTTACCTCTTAGGATCTTAGATGCTGAAGATGATGACACTTTTAGCTAGAGCCGAACTTGAAAGCCTCAAGATTTACCTTGGATAAAGTAGACTGGGGCTGGTTTTTGCGTGGAAGAGACATGCAAGAGTTGGAGAGGGGAGAGTGAAAGAAAAAGGAAGAAGAAGAGGGGAAAATGAATAAGTCTTGGAAGACTGACATTTATAGTAAGGATTTCTAGGAATTGCAAATTGACCCCTGGAGTTCTAATGGAAATGCAATTGAGCCCTATATGTTTCTAATCTACTAAATTGGTCACTAAAGAATTTCTAATGGTAAAGGAGTTTACTGATTGGGAAAACCAGTAGGTTAGGATAGTCGAACTAGGTGAGGTGACTTAGGGTTGGGTTCTTATAATAGAAATATTCAACTTTGTCATTAGGTGCACTTCACTTTAAGTACCGCACTTTGCTGGGCATTATGTGCTATACCGGTTGAAACAATGCAACTGAAAGGCTAATGCATGTTGGCTTGTTTATTGATGCGGAGCATCTTAGGCACAAATTTTTGATTAAGATGGAATTGGAAGAGAAGGAAGAAAAGGCGTGAAAAGAGCAGCAATTGGCTACTTGATTTAAGAGTTTTTTCTCGTTTCTTGAATCTTGGATTCGTACCTAGGAATTTTGTTCGTGTAATGAAATTCTCACCACCACGAGTTCTGTATCATTTATGCATAAGTGAAGTAATGGAGATTGGAAAGCCACTGAATCAAAAAACTTTGTTGCATTGCTCAATACCTGTGAAGTGGCAGGAACAAGATGTCTTGACTGGAGATGCGAAGAAGCTATATCCTTCTTTAATTCTCTTCCAAGATGGAAAATTATTCTTGAGGTGGTTTTACAAGAGTTGGCTCAAGATTTGTGCTGATATGTTTTGTCGTGATTGGCTGATAAAATTGATTAGTATTAGGTAGATGAATAAGAAAAATCATCAAAAGTTACACTCTTTTTGGAAAGATAATAGAGAAGAGGAAAAGTTGCAACCTTTAACACTGAAGTAAGCAGAGTATTTGACTTTTCAGTAGATGTAATGAGCTGCTTACTCCTTATAAGTTCACATCTGAAGTGCACCTGCTTTGTATTAGTGCATGAATCTTTGTCTACAATCATATTTCAAATTCTCTAATTGTTTCTACCAATCATAGTGATAGAGTCCTGCATTTTGTCTTGGATCATTTTTAAGCCATGCAAAGAGTTCCCCAAATCATGTTGAGGGAGTTTTTGAATATTGAATAAATCATTCTGCACCGCCCTCAAAGAAAAATAAAAAACTAAACAGTAAAGAATACACACATGCAAGTAAAAGAAGATGAGATAGTTACTTTTTGTATTGATTGCTTGCAGTCCATCAAAATGTTGACGCATTGGTGCTTCATGAAGATGAGTCTGCTGATTGCTAAATGAGATTAAGTTCTTATGGTGCAAAGGCCATTTCATTGTAATCTGTGGTTAAGAATGGAAAAATTTTTATACTAGGTTGCTAAAATGATTTACTGTTTGCTTGATTAGTGCATCTTGATGCCTTGATAGGACTTAACTTTTGGTGTATTAACAGGTACCGTATTTGCTTATGGCGTTACCAGCAGTGGAAAAACTCATACTATGCATGTAAGTTAGTTAGACAGTTTATCTCATACTTTTCCATGCTCCATTTCCCAATATGTTAAAGGAAAGTAATACAAGATACAATGTTAGTATGACTGGAAATGCACATTTGTAAGAACATTGACTTGCGTGGAGGGAGCCTGAGGCTGACAATTTTCAAGAACCATCTTATTCATTTATAGCAACAGTTCCTTAATTCATCTAATATGAGATATCACGTTCCCTCTTTCTGTTTCCAGCTTAAATGTTTTGATTATAACAATTCACGTGACAGCTAAGTAATTGGTCATGTGTACCACTCAAAAAAGTGATTCTTTATTTGGCTAGCTCAAAATATTTAAATTTCATGGCATTTCTCAATATATTTATTAGGGCAAAGTCTATTATGGTGACAATCAAAAGGAGTTTGGTTGTATATTGATCAACCAAACACCAATTATATAATTTATAGAACATTGTTGGAATAATAAAAGGAGTTTGGGAGAAAAATAGTGTATATTGATCAAATTGTTGCTTGCTTACAATGGTACAAGAAGCCTATTTATAGGCTTGTATATAACTAGTATATAAAATGAACCTAAACATAATGAATCTAGACTAAATGAGCCTAGACATAAGATACAATGAATATGGATATATTATCTACAATAATAAAGCAAAGATAAATATTCTAATCAATTCCAAATCCTATCCAATCAATCCCAAATCCTAATCAGATATCAATCATAGCCTTAATTATTGGATCCTTAACAAAATAGGAAACTTAGCCTAAATCTATCCATTATACATGGTTTTCCACACTCCCCCTCAAGCTGGTGAATAGGTGTTCTCCATTTCCAGCTTGGATATACTGTTCTGAAACGCTGAGCTGCTTCAACCCTTTGGTAAGTACATCGGCAAGTTGACCATGTGTAGACACATAAGGCATACAAATCAATCCACTCTCCAGCTTTTCCTTAATAAAATGTCTATCAATCTCGATGTGCTTTGTTCGGTCATGTTGCACAGGATTGTGAGCTATGCTTATTGCAGACTTGTTGTCACAATAGAGTCTCATTGGGCCATCCCACTTAATCTTCAAATCTTCGAGAATGATCTTTAACCAAAGCAATTCACATACACCTTGAGCCATAGCCCTGAATTCAGCTTCTGCACTAGACCTAGCTACCACATTCTGTTTTTAACTCTCCATGTAACAAGATTTCCACCAAGAAAAGTACAATACCCTGTGGTTGATCTTCTATCCACAATTGAACCAGCATAATCTGCATCGGTGTATGCCTCTAGAATTAAGCCTCCGTTCCTTCTATACAAGATACCTCTCCTTGGTGTTCCCTTGAGGTACTCTAATACCCGATAAGCTGCTTGCAAGTGAACTTCTTTTGGGTTGTGCATGAATTGACTAATCACACTTACTGCATATGCTATGTCTGGTCAGTGTGTGACAAATAAATAAGTTTCCCAACTAGGCGCTGATACATTTCTCTGTTCACCATGACATCCTCTTCTGCTCTTCCAAGTTTGAGGTTCAGATCTATAGGTAGTGCTAGCTGGTTTGCATGTTGTTTTACCTGTTTCTTTGAGGAGATCCATGACATACTTCTGCTGGGAGATAAAAATGCCTTGTTTTGAATGAGCAACTTCAATTCCAAGAAAATATTTCATCCTGTCCTAATGCTTTGATTTCAAACTCCTTAGCTAAGCATTGGCTCAACAATTGTTTCTCCTTAACATCATTCCCAGTCACTATTATGTCATTAATACACACCAAGAGAGCTGTAACTCTCCCTGAAGGAGAGCACTTAAAAAAAGTGTGGTCCCCTTAACTTTGTTTGTAACCCATAGTCATCATACCTCTTGCAAATCTCCCAAACCAAACTCGTGGTGACTGCTACTGACCATACAAGGCCTTTTTCAATTTGCACACAGAATGAGCATCCAAATTCTTTCCCTAACCTAGTGGAATCTCCATAAAGATTTCTTTGTCTAGATCTCTGTGTAGAAAAGCTTTCTTGACAGCAAATTGCTGCAAGTCCCATCCATAGCTAGTTGCCAATGACAATAAAACTCTAACTGTGTTCATCTTTGCAACCAGAGCAAATGTCTCAAGGCAGTCAATTCTATAGGTTTGATGCAAACAACCGTGCTTGACCCATCTGCTGTATACTTCGCAGTATATACCCACTTACATCCCAGTTGTTTCTTTCCAACTAGCAATTTCACCAACTCCCAGGTTTTATTCTTCTCCAATGCCTCCATCTCCCACATTCATAGCTTGTTTCCATTTTTCATTGGATAAAGCCTCAGATAAGGTTGTAGGAATGGTGATGGTGTTTAGGCTCATAAGAAAGGCTTTGTGGACTGGTGAAAATTTTTGGAATGACAAAAAATGGGCAAGAGGGTATAATGGTCATTTTGTACACTCTTTGGTTCCTTTCCTGAGGGCAATTGGAAGGTCCTGGTCATCTCTATCTACTTGAACATCAATTTTATCTTGCAATGATGGGTTAGAAATTGTTATCTCATTCAAAGAATCTGGATTGAACTCTTGAACCTATATAGGATTAGTAGTGACCATCTTCTTCCTTGAAAAAATCTTACCTTAGTTGAATCTCACATCACCAACGGTAGAATCAGAGTGGTTCTTTGGTGTTTGATGTAGAGGTTCATGCAATATTTCAGGCATGGATAGTGTTTCAGGCACATTTTCACGTTCAGGCAATGCTTCTGGCATGGGCAATGTTTTAGGCATAGGTTTGAGGCCCAAATCTGAACTAGAGCTAGAACTAGGTGAATTCTTGGGTACACAAACTGGTGTGCGATTAGACATAGGAAAGGATGACAAATCAAGTAAAAAACTTTCCTCACCTTCCCTAGTTGAATTCTCCCCTTGAAGATAAGGATTAGTGAAATAAGATTCGTTTTCATTGAATATAACATCCACCGAGACGTAGAATTTCTTCGAGGGAGGATTATAACATTTGTATCCTTTCTGGGTTAGAGAATAACCCAAAAACACACACTTTAGGACCCTTGGATCTAATTCTCCCCTGTCTTGACTATGAACATGAACGAATGACATATATCCAAATACTCTAGGGACCAGATTATTGGTGGTTTTGAGGTTTGGGTAGAATGCTGACAAAGTATCCATAGGACTCTTGAAATCTAAAACTGTAGAAGAAAGCCTATTTATGAGATAAGTAGCAGTTAAAACTGCTTCCTCCCAAAATGTTTTAGACATATTTTTCTGAAACAACAAGGCTCTGGTTTTTTCAAGGATATGGCCATTTTTCCTCTCTGCCACCTTAGTCTGTTGTGGGGTAGAAACACAAGATGATTCATGAACTATTCCTTTTTTTTGAAAAAGTAGAGTAAGTGTTTGATTGAAATAGTCCCTGGCATTATCTAACCTAAATCTTTTGATGTTCATCCCAAATTGATTTTTAATCATGGCATAGAAATTTGGGAGCACAAAACTAACATCAGATTTATGTTTAAGCAGAAAAATCCATGTGACACGGGTACAATCACCAATAAAGGAAACAAACCACCATGCCCCAGACACATTAGGAATAATGGATGGACCCCAAATATCACTATGTATAAAATGGAAGGGAGTAGAACTTCTTTTATTGCTTATTGAAAAAGGAACACGCTTGTGTTTAGTAAGTTCACACATCTCACAATTGAAATTTTCAACATCTAAATTTGTAAACAAAGAGGGAAAAATCATCTTAACAACCTCAAATGATGGATGTCCTAATCGTTAATGGTAAAGTAGGGTTTTCTCTTTGTTGGATGAAATAGCTGAAATGAAAGAATGGGAAGCTTTACCGTTGATTATGTTTGACTCATTTGGTGCTTTAAGATAGTAGGGGCCATCCCTTTCTCTAGCATGTCCAATCATCCTTCCGAATTCTTGTCTTGAAATACACAATAACTATCATGAAATACCACAGTGCAACATAAATCTCGAGTAAGTTTTTTAATTGAGACAAGATTGGTGGATAATTTGGGAAAATGAAGGATGTTTTTTAGGGCCACTGATGGGCTCAATTTAATATCTCCTACACATGCTATAGTTGCTAGCGATCCATCGGCTGTGGCTGTGGCTGTGGCTATTTTTCTATTGCTTGGGCATGGTGTGTAGATTGAAAAGTGTTTGGATGAGTGGATCATGGTCAGTGGCTCCTGAGTCCATGATCCAAGAGTTATGGAAGGTAAAATCCGAGACATTTAATCCAAATGAAAAAGTTAACTTACCTGAATATGTCGAAAAACAAGTACCTGATGGCTGTTCAAGGTTGTTAATGAGACATCTCAATTTTTCAATCTCCTCTTGGTTGAGACCACTTGGCTAGCTAGAGTTTCCTCCTTCAAGAATGGATGTCTTCTCTATCTTTATGGCTTTTGATATCTTTTAGTGAGATAGAATCACTAGTAGGCAATTAAGGCCTTATGAAATAAAAAATAACAGCAATGAAGGCAGACAAGGAATCTGAAAAAATCTCTGGCAATGAAGGTTGTTTAGAGAATTCAAACAGAGCTTAGGCAAAAGCAAGGGCGGTCCCAAAGAAGGAAGGCTCTGATACCATGTTGGAATAATCAAAATGAGTATGGGAGAAAAATAATGTATATGGTTTAAATTGTTGCTTACTTACAATGGTACAAGAAGCCTCTTTATAGGCTTGTATATGACTAGTATATACAATGAACCTAGACGTAATGAATCTAGACTAAATGAACCCAGACATAAGATACAATGAATATAGACATATTATCTATAATAATAAAGGAAAGATAGATATTCTAATCAATTCCAAATCCTATCCAATCAATCCCAAATCCTAATTAGATATCAATCATATCCTTAATTATAGGATCCTTAACAAAATAGGAAACTTAGCCTAAATCTATCCATTATACATGGTTTTCCACGAACACAAATATATTTGATCACTTTGGAAAACATTTCATTTAGATGGATTTAGGTATTTAGAGGTTGCAGGCTTGTGCAAGTTTACCCTTTATGCGTTGTGTTTCTATAGAAAGAATTCTGTTAAAGATGTTGTTAATTGTTCCACAGTTGAAGATTTTGGTGTTGTTATGGCGATTATTATGTGTAAAATTTGACAAGATTCTGTGTGAAAGTTAAAGATTGCAAAAACCCTTGTAAGATGCATCTGATCATAAACTAAGAGATTTATAGAGAAATAGAACTGCCATTCAGATTTGTACAAGGCTGTAGCATGGTAGCAATATTGCTAGCTACAATGTTTATCAACCAGTGTAGGAGTAGTTGATCTGAGATAATTGATCACTGAGCTTGTGATTTGGATGGAACACTTTAGGAATGAGACTTAAAGAGGTTTTGCATGGGCCGCAGCTGTTGGAGATTGGTCTGATGGAGTTCAAAGTCTGCTGTTTTCGGCAGAAATAAAAGTTGTTGCATCTAGCAAACCTAAATTGTTATTTGAAACATTAACTTTCTTCTGTGATTTTCTGATGGTTCATCTCAAGCGATGGTTTTACAGACACTAACCTACCATCAATTGATCCTCATCTGTGCCAATTCTGTGGATAAAATTGATTAGAGTGCCCGAATAGTATACTTGTTTAGTTTGCCAAATAGCTGAGAGTTGTGTTTGGAATCCATGAGCTCTGCCAGAACAGGCCCTTGGCTTAAAAATCCAAATTCTTGGAGTTCTTTTTTTCTGTATCTTGAACCATAGAATGAAAACATAGTTTAGAAATCTGTATTTCAACACACTGCTCTCTTATCAAGATCCAACATTTGGAATTCGAGACTGAACTTTCTATAGGAGCTGCCATTTGTAACTGATGCCAACAAGTTGCATGGGATGGTAAATTTTTTGCTTCATGTTCTGATGCTTTTCTAAAAAGTCCATATTGCAAAAAGTCTCTATGCATAGTGCCATTTGGATGGCATTATCACCATCAAAAGATCACAGTTGGATGCCAATATCTCCTTGAAATTCTAAATGACAAAAGATATTGCTAGTAGAGAAGGTCTTTCTGAAGTCTCAGAGATGATGTTGAGGCAAAAAGGAAGCAAGGGGATCTTTCTTGTGTAAATGTGAAAATCCAATGAGAAATAATTTGATGTTCCTTCAGAGGAAATCAGTAGGTTGTATAGAAGCTGTAATGTATTATCACATTGTACCCTTTATATGTCAGCTTTTGCAATTCAAATTCAACCTAATTACATTATATGGTTGGCATTAAATCATGGGCTTTTTTTTTATTGTAAATTTGCCATGTAATTTTTGTTTCTAAGTATTGAGTGGCCAATGTTAAGCTAATAAAAGGAGAGAGAAATGCCCATTTCTAGTGCCTATCTGTTATCTTTTGGATGCAACTTTAAGATAATGTTCCTATCTAAAAGACTTTGCTGGCAGCTATGGTTTATGCATATTCTTCTTGTGAAATCAGACAATATGGGAGAGAATTTGATGATTTTATTCATTGAAATAACGTGTGTATATACACAATATATCAGTCCTATTCTAGGAAGGAAATCTTCACAATAAAGAGCATGTAATTAGGCTCCGAATCACCTCCTATAACTAAGCAATACAGCTATACAAATCTTCCCATGCGGCTGTAATATACAGGCTGTAACACTCCCCCTCAAGCTAGGGCATAAATGTTAATCATGCCCAGCTTGTTATAAGGATAGTCAATCCGAGTTCCATTTAGAGCTTTCGTGAAAATATCTCCCAATTGTTCTCCAATCTTTACATGTTTTGTGGAAACCAAGCCTTGTTGTATCTTCTCACGAACAAAATGGCAGTCAACTTCAACATGTTTAATTCTTTCATGGAATATAGGATTAGAGGCAATATGAAGCACAACTTGATTATCACCCCACAATTTGGCTGGAGCTGAAAACTTATAGCCTAGTTCAGTCAAAAGTTGATGAATCCACATTATTGTCAGAAGATTCAATTCTCAATCAATCCCCCTAATCTAGCTATCAATCAATCCCCTTGATTTAGCTATCAATCAATCCCCCTAATCTAGCTATCAATCAATCCCCTTGATTTAGCTATCAATCAATCCCCTTGATTTAGCTGTCAATCAATCCCCTTAATTTAGTTAACTTATTTGTTAATACAATTAATGTATTTTATGTACTTTCCTAGTTAGATAGCCAATTAAATATGTTAATGTATATCTGTAGCCTATCAATTAGTCAATTAGCATAAATTAGGGATTTTCTTATTGTAAAACTAGTCTAGGTTCATTGTAACAGTTGTCTAGATTCGTCTTGTACTAAGCCTATAAATATAGGCCTAATTTCACAATGAGAAGATACAAGTTCCATTTCTCAAAATTCTCTGTGTTTAACATGGTATCAGAGCCCTTGATCTCTACATAGTCATAGTTCAGATTTTTTCCAGCCTTCTGTTCCTAGTTCTCTAGCAACCTCTTTACATAGTCAAAGTCCAGTTCTTTCCTCCTAGTTCGTTCGTATCCTCATGTCTTCAGACAAGGAGTCATTGATTCGTTTTAATGGCAAAAACTACTCAGCTTGGGCATTTCACTTCAGGATATATGTCAAAGGAAGAAATTTATGGGGTCATGTTGATGGTAGCAAACCTGTTCCTAAGCAAGGTACGGATGAATATGCCAAGTGGGAGGTCACGGATGCACAAATCATGGCATGGATTCTGGGATCTGTAGAACCTAACATTGTTTTGAATCTCCGACCCTCCAAGACGGCTGCCGAGATGTGGAATTACCTAAAGAGAATCTATAGCCAACAAAACGCAGCTCGTAGATTCCAGCTTGAACATGAATTATCCATGATTCATCAGGATAATCTCTCTATTTCTGAATTTTACTCTAGCTTTATGAACCTTTGGGCCGAATACACTGATATAATCTATGCCACCTTACCATTAGAAGGTCTTGATGCTGTTCAATCTGTTCATGAAATTGCAAAAAGGGATCAATTTCTTATGAAATTGAGATCTGAATTTGAGGGTACCAGATCCAATCTTATGAATCGAGATCCTGTTCCCTCCTTGGATATATGTCTCAATGATCTACTACGAGAAGAACAACGAATTTTCACTCAAGCAGCCATTGAACAACGAAGATCCACATCAGTTCCAATGGCTTATGCAGCACAAGGGAAGCCAAGAAGTAAGGACACAAGGGCTGTTCAATGTTTTTGTTGCAAAGGATTTGGTCATTATGCTTCGAATTGTCCCAAAAAATTCTGCAACTATTGCAAAAGAGATGGTCATATTATCAAGGAATGCCCGATCCGACCTCCCAAGAAATCTGAAACAGCATTTATTGCCTCGGTTGGCTCTTCTAGTAATGGTGGTTCCGCGGATATAGCACCGTCAACACAAAATGTTCCTACTCCTGCTCAAACTTTAACACCTGAGATGGTACAACAAATGATTCTCTCTGCATTTTCTACCTTAGGACTCTCAGGTAAACTCTTGTCTACTTCACCCACTTGGTTTTGTGATTCCGGAGCATCCAATCACATGACAAATAATGCTCAAAACCTTACCAATGTCAAGAAATATTCTGGAAACCTTGAAATTCATACTGCTGATGGCAATTTGTTACCCATTATAGCCACTGGTGATATTTCTCCTTCTTTGACTAATGTTTATGTCTCTCCAAGCCTTGCCACTAACCTTGTTTCAGTTGGCCAGTTGGTTGACAATAATTGTAAAGTAGAATTTTCTAAATCTGGTTGTGTTGTGCAGGATCAACAGTCAGGGAAGATGATCACAAGGGGGCCTAAAGTAGGACGTGTTTTTCCTCTCCAATTTCCTTCCTCACCCTGTCTTTCAATTCCTTTTGTCACTTGTAATCTCGCACATGTTGATTATCGAGTATGGCACAAACGTCTTGGACATCCAAACTCTAATGTACTCCATGATTTGCTAAATTCTGACTTACTCGGGAATAAAAAGCATGTTTCTATTAATGATGTCCAATTTGATTGTGATTCTTGTAAACTGGGTAAGAGTAAAACTTTGCCATTTCCTACTCACATGCCTAGTCCTGTTAAACCTTTCGAAATGATACATAGTGATTTGTGGGGTATGGCACCAATTATATCTCATGCTAATTACAAGTACTTTGTCACTTTTATTGATGACTATAGTCGTTTCACTTGGATTTATTTCTTGCATTCTAAAGATGAAGTGCTTTCTGCATTTAAACTTTTTCATGCATATGTCCAAACACAATTTTCAGCCAAAATTAAGGTTTTACGTTCGGACAATGGGGGAGAATATATGTCTCATTTGCTTCAAGATTTCATGCAGGCTAATGGAATAATCTCTCAAAGATCATGTCCTCAAACCCCACAACAAAATGGAGTAGCCGAAAGAAAAAATGGCCACCTCCTTGATGTTGCTCGAACTCTATTATTAGAATCCTCAGTGCCTACTCGATTTTGGTGTGAAGCTATCTCCACTGCTGTCCATCTCATTAATAGGTTACCTTCTCCTTCATTGAATCATGTCTCTCCTTTCCATAAGTTATTTGGTCATCCCCCCAATTATTCTGATCTTCGTACCTTTGGTTGTGTATGTTATGTTCATCTTTCTGCACAAGAACGCACAAAATTCACAGCCCAATCAGTTAAATGTGCTTTTCTAGGATATTCAGTGCATCACAAAGGGTTTTGCTGTTATGATCCTAATTTGCGTCGTGTTCGCATTTCTAGAAATGTAATCTTTTTTGAAAATCAGTGTTTTTTTTCTGATCATCAGGAATCTCTTTCTCCTTCATTTTCTATGTTGCCTCTATTTCCTAATCCTATTACAGATCAAGAAACTTCTAAACCATTTTTGGTATATCAAAGACGTTCCAAAGCCACGATCAATCAGCCTTCTACTTCTTCTGCGCCCCCTCAGGCTCCTTCCCTTGCTGCGGATCCTCTCGCACTACCTGAATCTAACATTCCCAGACGTAGTACTCGAGTCAGTAAACCACCAGAAAGGTATGGCTTTTCTAATCCTGTCTCTTTGACAGCCACTTTGTCTTCTATTCCTATCCCTTCATCTTATAAACAGGCAATGGAACATGAGTGTTGGCGTCAGGCTATTGAAACAGAACTTCTTGCTCTTGAAGAAAACCAAACTTGGGATGTTGTACCACAACCTTCATCTATCAAGCCACTTGGCAGCAAATTTGTGTTTTCTGTCAAACTTCATTCTGATGGTTCCATAGAGCGTTACAAGGCTCGGTTAGTGGTTCTTGGGAATAAACAAGAGTATGGTCTCGACTATGAAGAGACATTTGCACCGGTTGCTAAAATGACCACAGTGCGAACTATCCTAGCACTTGCAGCATCTCAATCATGGTCCTTACTTCAAATGGATGTTAAAAACGCGTTTCTACATGGTGATCTCAAAGAAGAAGTCTACATCAAACTTCCATCTGGTATGTCTACTTCTTCTCCTAATGATGTTTGCAAACTAAAACGCTCCTTATATGGCTTGAAGCAGGCACCGCGCGTGTGGTTTGAAAAGTTTAGATCCACTCTTCTTGGTTTTTCCTTTACCCAGAGCCAATATGATTCTTCTATGTTTCTCCAACGAACATCCAAAGGTATAGTTGTTCTTCTTGTGTATGTGGATGACATTGTCATCACTGGTTCTGATTCAGAGGCTATCTCTAATCTTCAAAAAATGTTGCACACTACTTTCCATATGAAAGACCTTGGCCAACTTAACTACTTCTTGGGTTTGGAAGTTCATCATCGTCCCCAAGGTATTTTCTTGAATCAACACAAGTATACTCAAGATCTAGTTCAGTTGGCCGGACTTGCGGGCAGTGCTTCTGTTGACACTCCAATGGAAGTTAATGTGAAATATCGACGAGATGAAGGGGAGCTCCTCAAGGATCCTACTTTATATCGTAAGTTGGTTGGTAGTCTTATCTATCTCACCATTACTCGACCAGACATCTCTTATGCTGTACACACTGTTAGTAAGTTTATGCAATCTCCTCGGCATCTTCACCTTTCTGCTGTCCGACGAATCATTCGATATCTTCTTGGCACACCTAATCGTGGCCTATTTTTTCCTATTGGTTCTTTGCCTCAACTACAAGCCTACAGTGATGCAGACTGGGCTGGTTGCCCGGACACAAGGAAATCTACTACTGGTTGGTGTATGTTTCTTGGTAATGCTCTTATCTCTTGGAAATGCAAGAAACAAAACTATGTATCCAAGTCATCCACTGAGGCAGAATATCGTGCCATGTCTGCTGCCTGTTCTGAGATTATTTGGTTACGTGGTCTTCTCACTGAACTTGGTTTTCCGCAACTTCAACCAACTCCATTGCATGCTGACAACACTAGTGCTATTCAAATTGCTGCCAATCCCGTCTACCATGAACGTACCAAACATATAGAGGTTGACTGTCATTTCATCCGAGCAGCCTATGACCATCAGGTTATTACTTTGCCTCACATTGGTACCAATCTACAGCTTGCCGATATCTTCACCAAATCCATGACACGTCAGCGTCACAGTTTTTTGGTTGGCAAATTGATGCTTGTAGACTTTTACCAGCATCAATTTGAGGGGGGATGTCAGAAGATTCAATTCTCAATCAATCCCCCTAATCTAGCTATCAATCAATCCCCTTGATTTAGCTATCAATCAATCCCCCTAATCTAGCTATCAATCAATCCCCTTGATTTAGCTATCAATCAATCCCCTTGATTTAGCTGTCAATCAATCCCCTTAATTTAGTTAACTTATTTGTTAATACAATTAATGTATTTTATGTACTTTCCTAGTTAGATAGCCAATTAAATATGTTAATGTATATCTGTAGCCTATCAATTAGTCAATTAGCATAAATTAGGGATTTTCTTATTGTAAAACTAGTCTAGGTTCATTGTAACAGTTGTCTAGATTCGTCTTGTACTAAGCCTATAAATATAGGCCTAATTTCACAATGAGAAGATACAAGTTCCATTTCTCAAAATTCTCTGTGTTTAACAATTATTTCATACACAGATTACGCCATTGCTCTGTATTCTGATTCAACACTGGATCATGAGACTACATCTTGCTTCTTACTTTTCTATAATACTAAGTTTCCTCCAACAAATACATAATATCCTGAAGTAGATTTGTGATCTTCCTTGGATCCTGCCCAATTAGCATATGAAAAACACTCAATCTTTGTATGACCATGATCTTTATACAAGATTCCATGTCTAGGTGCCCCTTTCAAATAGCACAAAATCTATTCAATAGTTACCCACTAATCAACTGTTGGAAAAGACATGTGTTGACTCACAATACTAATTGAGTACGCAATGTCAGGCTGAGTCACTGTAAGATAGTTTAACTTTCCAACCAATCTTTTGTATCTTTTAGGATCCCTAAATAATTCACCATCCTTTGTGAGCTGCAAATTAGGTATCATTGGTGTACTACATGGTTTAACATCCAATTTACCTGTTTCAGACAACAAGTCAAGCATATATTTTCTTTGTGATAAGAAAATTCCTGTCTTACTTCTTATTACCTCAACATCCAAGAAGTACTTCAATATCTCCAAATCTTTTGTATGAAACTGGCTGTGAAGAAAAGCGTAAGTGATGAAATACCCAAAGTATCACTCCCAGTAATGACAATGTCATCCACATATACAACTAGAAGAATAACACATCCCTTAGACTATTTATACAAAATAGAATGATCAAGTCCACTTTTCTTCATTCCAAATTTCTCAACTGCTTGACTAAATTTTCCAAACCAAGCACGTGGACTCTATTTCAAACCATACAAAGACTTGCGAAGATGACAAACCTTCCCATACTCCCCCTAAGCAACAAAAATAGGAGATTGCTCTGTATATACTTCCTCTTGAAGGTCTCCACGAAGAAGGGCATTCTTGATGTCCAGCTGATGCAAGGGCCAATCATGAGTGGCTACCATACAAATGAATTATTTGACATATGTCAACTTAGCAATAGGAGAAAAAGTATCAAAATAATCAACTACAAAAGTTTGAGCATATTCTTTGACTACAAGACAAACCTTTAAACGAGCAATGGATCCATCAGGATGCACTTCAATGGCAAACACCCATTTAAATCCAATAGGATTCTTCCCAACAGGTAAATGTACCAAGTGCCAGGTACGATTATCATCTAGAACTTTCATTTCCTCTATCGTAGCATTACACCATCTAGGATGGGATAATGCCTCTTGAACAGTCTTAGGAATAGAGAGAGAGAGTCAAGAGATGCAACAAAGAGTAAGTAGAAGATGATGAATGGTTATATGACACAAATGAAAGAAATAGGGTAAGTACACTGATGTTTTCCTTTGTGAAGACAATAGGAAGATTATCGCTTGATATTGGATCAGATGACGAAGGATCTGGAGCGGGACATGTAGTAGGAAGATTGTGCCTCTAGAATAGACCTGAGTGGTGGGTAACCTATTAGGAGTAGATTCTGGGGACGTGATTGTGTATACTAACACATTGCTATTCTCCCTTGACTTGTAGTTGTGGGGGGTTGAGAGAGGTGTATTTTCGTGAAAAGTAACAATAGCTGACACAAGATACTTGTTAAGGTCAAGACAATAACATCTATAGCCCTTTTAAACACAAGAGTAGCCATGAAAAATATACTTCAAAGATTTGGGATCCAGTTTTGTGAGGTGAAGATGGACAACATGAACAAAACACATACAACCAAATATGTTAGGTTCAAGAGGAAACAATGACTGAGTTGGAAAAAGATTGTGATAATACGTCTCACAATTAAGGCCAGATGAAGGCATGCAGTTAATAAAGAAATAAGCTGTTGAAACAGTGTTAGTCCAAAAATGTTTTGAAACACGAATTTGAAATAATAAGCCTTTGATTATTTTAAGTAAATGTCTATTTTTTCTTTCTGCCACCCTATTTTGGGATAATGTATCAGCACAAGAACTCTGATGAAAAATACTATGTTTAATCATGTAAAATTGAAAGGACTTTGATAGGGTATTCTTTTGTATTATTAAGTACCATTTCTTAACACTTGAAGTTAAATTTTAAATTGGCTTTCAATGTTTGCACAAAAAGAACAAAAATGAGAAAACAATTTAGAAGGATTTTTCATTAAATATAACAGTCATACGGGAATAATCATCAACAAAAATAGCAAAATATTTAAATCCGGTTTAGACACAATTGGAAAAGGACCCCAAACATCATAATGAACTAACTCAAATGGAGCATTGGCTCGTTTATTGACCTAAGACGCGAACTTAAGTGATGATGTTTGGCAAACTAACACAACCCACAATCTAAAGAAGATAAACAATGAATTTGAGGATAGAGTTTCTTTAACAAAGGTAGAGATGGACAGCCCAAGCGATAGTGTGCTTCAAACGGGGTTGTTACTCTAGAACAAACTATGGATTTCGGCACTTGACTGTCAAGAACTTAAAGGCCTCTAGATTCATGTCTTTTAACAATAATCTTCTTTGGCATAAGATCTTGAAACAAACAACAATCAAGATAGAATGAGACAGAACAACTAAGGTCATGACTAAGTTTACTCATAGAAATGAGCTTAAAAGAAAATTGAGGTAAGCTCAAAACAAAGTTCAAAGAAAGTGATGGAGTAGGGTTAATTGTACTAGATCCAAGAAAGGAAAATGTTGACTGGTCTGCTAAAGTGATAATAGAAGAAGAGATATTTATTTGAAAAGTAGAAAATAGACTAGATTTACCTGTCATATGATTTGTGGCACTAGAATTTATGACCAATTTGGAAGATGATGAAACAAGACATTTTTTGTTTTACTTGACTCGACGACAGCAGTGATAGGAGTAGATGAACACTTTAATAACTCTTGGTACTGCTAGAATTTAGAAACTCATGTGTGGAGATTAGAACAGACTTCTTAGACATATCCTGAGTAGATTTAATGTGAGTAAAATGAGTTTTTTGGCCTTTATTCTGTTGTTTCAGTAATCTTCTACAGTCATGTTTCAAATGACCTAGATTATGGCAATAATGGCATACAATCTCTTTTAACTCCTGTCTCTGAATATTAGAAATACCATTAGAGTGGTTTAATCCCGTTCCTCTACTGCTTTGGTATTGTGATTTGCCTGGTTCATATTCATTGCCTGGTTCATATTCATTACTCTGATTAACAAGAGAATTATGGATAGCTAGAAGAATCGATTGGGAATTCTCTGTGTGGAGGACTCTACTGAATGCCCCTTGTAAAGAATAAATCTCAGGACTAGAGAGTATTTGAGATTTAGTAGTCTCAAACTCAGATAGAAGACCAACCAAGATACTCATGGTAGCCATCCTTTCTCTATGAGCTTGCTAAACCTTCACATTTAGGGTAAATGGCAATAACATATTAAGCTCCTCATACACTCTTTTGAAATCCATTAAAAAATTCGTGAGAGATTTATCTTGTTTCTCTACCATAGAAAGCTTTGCACACCTCATACATATTGTTGATATTCCCTTCCCCAAAAATACACAAAATCTAAGTAGTCCATTAATTCTTTTACAAATTCACAGTAATTGATTAGGCTAATTACTTCATTCTCATTATAGTTCCTCATCTGTAGGAATAACTGAGCATCTTCCCTTAACCAAGTTTGTCTTGAATCATCTATCATCTGTCATATGGTGGTCCATATCAATGTTCCATAGATACAATCTAACCATTTTACTCCACTCAAAATAATTGGAGTCATTCGGATTGTGTTCCATGATTTTGACATCATCGAAACTACCTTAGACATCACTACATATTTCTTCTCAACCATGGGTCAAATTATGAACGAAAGATAGAAAATATAAATTGAAGACTTGAAAAGTTGAACCTGTTTCAAAGAAGATTCACTCTCGTATGGAAACCGAAGACTAGAGAATGTTCTGGTGACCCACATGCCGGTGTGTGGCTGGAGTACCAGATTCTTCCTTTGGCGCATGTGAGTGCTTGGATTCCAGCAACCAGAATTTGGAGAACAATCGATCAACAAGTGGTGCTCCTCCTAGGGTAGGCGGTATGACAAATGATCACCATAAACTAGTGACCAAAAAATTAATCCCTAACTGCTACAGTAGATAGGAAGCACCATAGCAGACTTAGAGAGCCTTTGGCTCTGATACCATGTGAAATCAGACAATATGGGAGAGAATTTGATGATTTTATTCATTGAAATAACATGTGTATATACACAACATATGAGTCCTATTCTAGGAAGCAAATCTTCACAATAATGAGCATGTAATTAGGCTCCTATTCACCTCCTATAGCTAAGCAATACAGCTATACAAATCTTCCTATATAGCTGTAATATACAGGTTGTAATATCTATACAAATCTTCTTCATATACAGGTTGTCATATCTATACAAATCTTCCTATACAGCTGTAATATACAGGCTGTAACACTTCTAATTGAAAGGAACTATCTGTGTCAATATTCAACATTGATACTTGTTAAGAAAATAATGTCCCACATTGGAATTCCAAAGTAATCTAAATTAGTTACTAAAGTTCATGGGCCACTCCCCTCATTGCCAATTGGTTTTGAGATGGAAGTCCATGTTTTTTAGCATGATATCAGAGCTAAACTTTGAGTTTTTTCTCACTCTCACACGCGACTTGGTTTCTTCTTAGCCTGTTTCAATTGGGCTCTCTTCAATATACACATTTCAGTTCTTGGGCTCTCTTCAACCCGAGTCACCTATGAGGGGGAGTGTTAATAAAGTAATGTCCCACATTGGAATTCCAAAGTAATCTAAATTAGTTAATAAAGTTCATGAGCCACTCTACTCATTGCCAATTGGTTTTGAGATGGAAGCCCATGTTATTTAACAATACTAAATTACTATTTCTTTCTCAATGAAATTGGAATGTTCTTTTAGTCCTGTCATATATTTGTATATTTGCAAGTTGATTGCAGTCTTAATTTTTTTTAGTTGTACAATATAGAACTCATGTACTTTTATTGGAGCAATTTAAACATTAACATAGAACTAATTATTGCTCAAAGAGTTAAATGTGTAAGCCTCGATGATTTTTTCACGTAATGTTTAGTTAACATCCAACAATGTATTTGGGTAGCTTCTTTTGTTCACCAGAAATCTTGCTGGAAGGTGATTTACTTCGGACGGCCCTTTGGATCCATAATTTTGCTGCATTACAATAAGTTAGCTGTTCAAGTAATGTAGTTTCATTGCTTCATATGCATACAGGCGAACCATATACGATACATGTTAGAGGTCTGCATTGGATGAAATTCTGCTTTGTCCTAAAGGAAAAAAAGAAATTAGGGAATTTTCATGCTTGAAAATTTTGGTATGCTCTCCCAATGCACTACATGCCTTTAAATTATTTTTATTTGTGAATTTTCTCAGGGGGAGCAAAAGTCACCGGGGATAATTCCTTTGGCAGTGAAGGACGTGTTTGGTATCATTCAAGAGGTAACTGCTATTCCCTCTTTTTTGGAAAGGCAAGAGGTATCAAGAGTTTTTCACGTCATTGATGGTAAACAAATCCTTCCAGCTTTTGATCAACTTTTAATGTATTTATTAGACACCAGGAAGAGAATTTCTGCTCCGCGTTTCTTATCTAGAAATCTATAATGAGGTCAGCTCCATTTATAATTTCATGGTGGATTGCTGTTTTCCTATTTGACTATTCATCTCCATGCACCAATTAAATTTGCTTTATATAGGAAATTCAAGTAGGAATCCTCTCCTACATTATCTGGCCCGTTTAAGAATAAACATACCAGATACTTCTATGTATATTTTGGAAATACCACGGGGTAAATATGTTCATCAGTTGTTATTTTTATGCAGCCGCTAAACTTTGTTTTTGAGTTTTTGAGGACCTAGTCTATGATATATTTTTCCAATTGCAGTGAATGACCTGTAGCCATGATGGTTCACTTTTGAATCTCTTTCAGATATTTTGAGTTTTCTTTTACCTGTGAAAGAATTTTGCATTCTGGTCGGTCTTCAATCACTCATTTAAATATTCTGAGTTTTACAGCTAACCATGACACAATTTTGAATATTAAGATTTAGAAAATTTGTGGTAAAGAAAGTTAAGGTTTTATACTTTTGAATTTATTTATTCTGTTGGAGAGCCTTTGAGTAGTGAATTATATATCCTCAATTCTCTTAACGTAATGTTCCTGCTTGTAGTTATGTTCTATTTGATTGTTTGGATTATAATGATACTCTTGTTTTAATATTTCAACTTTAACGCTGTGAAGGACCAGGGAAATATCATTAAAAAATAGATGGTTAAACAATTTTAACATTAATAGGGCTTCTCTTGGTAATTTGTTTACTTTTCATTTGAAAGAAGAAAGAAACAAAAATGATCTGATTTAGTGAAAGGAAAGAAAAATACACAAATAGAAAAATCCAAAAAAATTGGAAAAAGAGACTTTTTTTTGAAAACCAAACAGCCAAAGCAAATTTAGGCGACATTAACAAAAAGGATCAGCAAAGGATCAGCTCTTCAGCCAAATTCATGATACGGGCAAGATCACAGTGAATAAGCATCTGTTACAAGAATGACTATGCAAAAAGCAGGGTATTTCACTCTTTTAGATGTGGCAATATGTAATAACTACCAACAAAATTTGAATCATCACTAATTGCCATGCCCAGTGATGGTGTCTGACACTAGCTTACAAAAAAGAAAGACCGACAGGACAGGAGGCGGTATTGTTGTGCAGGTAATGAAAAAAAAAAAGGGGAAAGGGGTGCATTGGCTTCTTCCAGAGTTGGTGATGGCGATTTGGTTTGGACTTTGGAGGAAGGAAAGATGATGGTGGCAATGCAAGTAGAGTTGTGGAGTTATTATGAGGGAAGGGGACATTGCATTCGGGAGTTTGATTTCCAAGAGGAGAGATAGCAGTTAAGAGCTGGGTCTGCTTCATAAAGGCAGGAGAGATAGCAATTAAGAGTTGGGTCTGCATCATAAAGGCAGTTTGACAAAAACGAGGAGAAAATATTAGGTGCATAAAACACAAGTCAAACCGGACAACTTTGTTTCTTGTAGTCTTATACATTGCCTAACACTTAGACAACCCTTATTTGACTGTGAAGTCTTATACCCATTATGTGTATGAGCACTCTGAATTTGTCTGATTCCACTCTTTTTTTATTTTCTTAGGATGGCAATGAAATTGAATACCTGAAAGTACATATTCCATAAAGACAAAATGTAAACACTCAAATTGACTGAATTTTCTTTTGGTTTTTAAGGTATATGAAAAGTTCCGGAGTTGTGATGATTTTATTATTGCTTCTCTTTTTTATTTAACTTATTATCCCCATTATTATGCGCCCTAACAAATTCTCTGCCGAAGCTTTAGAAGCACATACTACACCATTGAGTTTGTTAAAGAATCTGGGCTTCCATCATGAAAGCCCATGAACTTTATTAACTAGTTTATAATACCTTGGGATCCAAATGTGGGAGATTTTTTCTTAACACTCTCCTTGACATGTGACTCGAAATTGATGAGAGCCTATGAGACTAGAATTAGATTTCACGGGAGTCCATGACACAAACCAAAAGGGGCTTAATAGGGGGTTGACGTGAGTCCAAGAAACAAGGGGACTTCACTAGAGCCCATGAACTGAAACAGGCTACAAAAGAGCTGAGTCATGTATAGAACTGTAGAATATGGTGATAATAAACATCAAGGTTTAGCTCAAATACCATGCTGAAGAACTTGGGCTTCCATCTTAAAAATTGGCTATGAGCGGAGTGGCCCAGGAATTTTAAGTAGTTTAAAATTCCTTGAGATCCTGGTGTGTGATTTTCTTTTTAGCAATACCCCTCACGCATGACTTAATATCCACAGAGCCCATGAAATTGGAATAGAACCCTTGGAACAAAGGGACTTCGTTGGAGCCCATGAATTGAAGTGTTGGAATGAAAAATTTTGAGATAACATGGTATGAGAGCTAAGCCTAATCCACGGTTCGACAGCAATTTAGTTCCCTCTTAGCTTGTTTTAGTTCATAGGCTTCAATGAAATCCCTTGGTTCCATGGGCTCCTGTCAAGCTCCAAATACTCCCTTCCAGTACATATTTAACAGCACTGGTTATGTGTAATAAGCTCCTGAGGTAGATTCTTTCATTTTAGATGGTCTGCAACAAATATATTCTTGGCATGGAATGACGCATTTGTATTTAAACTTAATTTTTAGAATTTCATTTTGCACAGTGACTTCTCTTTTTCTTTTTAAATGTTATTAGATTATTAGTAACTTGTTATGAAGAGGTTTTGTTTTTCTTTTTTAATTTTTTGTGCATTTTTATAAAACTCGTGAATATTCCATATGCTGAAACTCTTAGAATTGGTGTTGGACTAGTTTTGTTACTTATAAATGCAGAATCTTCAAGTGAGAGTTTTATTGTCTGATTCTTACATTCATTCTTAGTATCGATGGAAGAAATATCTTTTATTATTATTGTCATTCATCTTTTACTAGTTCTTGTTTCTTGAAATTTAGGTCATCAATGACTTACTAGATCCAACGGGGCAGAACTTAAGAATAAGAGAGGATGCTCAGGTTTGTATCGGTTAATGGTGCATATGCCACATTAAATGCTTGAATATCTAGTGAACAATCAGGAACACTCTCTTTTTTTTTTTTTTCACGTTGTTTAACTATTAACCTTTTTCAAATGAATCTCTGGTTACTGTTAATTCTAGTTAGGTTAAGGTTATTTTTAATCTTGTGTTTGCTAAGTACCCCTTGTACTATGCCATGTGCAATCCAAAGACCGCATAATGCATGCAGTATTCCAACTCCAAAATATTTCCACATTTAATGATTGAAGTACAATACTTCTGGGATTCAGAATTATGTTAAATATAAGGTCGTTATCATCCTGTTTTGAGCTGTTGATTATTTTAGTTTTGATAGTCCATTTACTTTTGGTATATTTGATTTATTTGTCTGTGTATTTATTGATATATCAATCCATTTAATCATATCCCTGGCCTCAAAGGGAGAAAAAAGGACAAAAAGTCAATTAAAATAGCGGTTGGGTAGAGATTCTGATGGTTTGGGAAGGAGGATGGCATTGGCCTCAGCAGTCTTTACTCTTAACACAGAGAGAGAGAGAGAGAGGAAACTAGCATAAATGACTTCGCATATGATGTTGTTATGAAGAATAATATAGAGAACTAACAAAAAAGATTTGGCAAACGTATCTATTTCCCAATTTTGCTTAGTCTTGGTGACAACCATGAACTTCCTTCTGATGCTCGGTATAATTTGATTTCTATTGGACATGAAATATAGATGATTGTGATTGATACACTGGATGTGTCAGACAGGTTCAGCAAGGGAGATGATTTTCCCACTACATTGGAACCGTGGTGGCGCTAGAATATTGATGAAAGGCTATTTAGCTATCCTCTCGAACATGAATATGAATTCTGGGAATGGGTCTGTCAGTTGAAATCAGTTAATGTTACCGTGATTTTGTGGTGATATTTAGGTTATTTTTTTGTAGAGTAGCTGAATTGAGAGCAAATGTTTGATAAAAGTCAAAAAATGCACGGAATGGAGTATGATTCCAATTCGTTGAATAACTTAACATTTCATCAATAGGACACAAAAACCAACAGGAAATCCAATTTGGAGCTTTGGGGTGCAGCTGGAGATTATCCAATCTAACGACTTTATATTCATGAATTGTTAATTATTATTATTTTTTATTTCCTTTGAGCTTGGAGTTAATGCATGTTGGAAATTCTCCTGAGCATCGATGTATAACATGTCCAATGAAGAAATTGCTTTTGTTCAAATTGTTTAAACTTTCAGAATAAAAATCTGATGTAACTTACCATTTCCAGGGAACCTATGTTGAGGGAATAAAGGAGGAGGTTGTCTTATCCCCTGCTCATGCTCTTTCCTTAATTGCAGCCGGAGAAGGTACATTAGTGTATGGTTTCCTATTCATTTAATCATGAATTTGTTATAAATTTTGTCTGCTTTTTGAGGCATCTATATTCATTATAACTGTTCTTTGAGCTGCACTAATCCATTCTGCACTTCTTACCGATTATCTATCATGTATTCAGATTTTGAATAATGTGGCAAACAAATGCTCACTTCTTTATATTTGCGTAGCTGCTTTTTTATTTTGTTGATCGATCATCTGGTTAATCATATACTTTCACATGCTTTTATGATGTTGAATGCAGAGCACAGGCATGTGGGTTCTAATAATTTCAATTTACTCAGCAGTCGAAGCCACACAATATTCACTTTGGTAATGATCTTCTTTTCCATGGACATAAAACAAAAGCACATTAACCTCTCTATAAATGACTCTGACTGATAATTGTTCTTTAGTGTATTTGGCTTCCATGTCTTATTTGAATGAAATATCCTTCAAAGACAAATTGTATCCGTTAGACGTGCGGTCCAATTAGTTTAATCTTCTTATCAATCCAACTCGTGCAAACATGTTTCTACATAAGTCTGCAAGTGGATTAAAATAGAACATGTTTGTGATATCTAATGTGGAAGTATTTATGATAACATTCTTCTTGAAGTTGAAAGATCATAAAAGTACTTCGTATACTTAAAACTTTCCATAAGCAAATCCTGCTTTTATTAACACGACTTAAATAAAATAAGAATTGCTCACCAAACTAATTCTAGGTTACCTAAACCCATTACTTGACTACTAAGACATAAACTCATTAAATTTCTGGATTTAACTGAATTTCACTAGATTTTAAGCATCCTCAACCTTAGAAAATTGTTAATTATACAATTAAAAAAAATTCCAGCCTAAATTCTTATCTATTGAGAATGCAAGCTATCATAAAGCATCTTCTAACTGTGCATTGGAGCTTAATGAAAATTTAATCTTACTTGTGAGCTTTGCAATTTCTTGACTCACTTATGAACTGCATCAACTACCTACTAAATTATGCATCTGTTGTAATGAAGGATTTGTACAAACTCATTACTAATTAATTGATAGCCTTGAAAGTGGTGGACCAATGGAAATGCTCTGCATCGAAGTATAGAGTTCCCGTTCTATGGACTGAATTAGGTAGCAGTTGGAGTCATGCTCAGGAATACCACATAGAGATAGAGTGAAAGATAATTTGATATGCTTCATTTTCTTACGCAATTTCTTGTTTTCTGAATTCACGAAGGATGAAATACAAATTAAATGCTCATAAATATTTCTTGTTTGATGATCTGTCTTACGTCTACTACGATACTTGTCTGCCTGCTTCCTGTTTAGTGCAAGTATCTTTTGTTCAGTCTAAGAAACTTTAGTTGCCGACATATGTTTTGTACACCTATAACAACTGACAAGAAGATACTTTTCTTGATAAGAGAAGCTTACTAGCAATTTTTCTAGTCTTAATTTTTATCTAAGAACCTCTGCTTGTTTAAGATGATCTAAAGTAAATGAAAAGGTCTTATTTTCACACAGGGATTTAGGTCCAAATTAAAAGGGGTGGGCACGGGTCGGTCGGGTACTCGCCCCTAAAAAAATTTGGTTGACCCGACCCGATCCTCTCGGGTCAGCAATTTTTCAACCCTAACCCGACCCTAATGGCTTCAGGTACCCGAAAAATAGGAGCGGGTCACGGGGTACCCGACCCGCCCCTTTTTTTTTTTTTTGACTAAAAGTTGTAATGGCTAGAACACAAAATCGTACACCAAGGCCTTCCGAAATTCTCTTGACTTCTCTAATTCCTCAAACAATCATAAATGTCCACTAATTCATGTTACTTATTGAAAGCTCAAAGGAAATTTAGAACTCTATAGTTTCAATTCATCTTGATTTTGATGATTAACAAACAAATGACAATGTATAGTAATGTTCTACCAAGGTGTATTTGTAGTAAAGATAGTTAGGAATAAAAAAGAGGTCAAAATGGAAAGTAAAAGGTGAACCGGATGACCAACTGGACGCATCAAAGGATGAAGTAGATGACTGGTTAATTTCACAGAGTATGCGAACAAGGTAGCGGATGAGGTAGTGGATGTCAGGTCCACTGCAGAATAAGTATGCGGACTAGGTAGTGGATGACCGGTCAATTGCAGAACAAAATTCCTATAATACTTTTAATAAAATTATGATAAGGTCCTTATATTTTTAATATTTACATAATATACCTCGGGAAGGGTCGGGTACCTGCAAGTTTTTATTTTCCTGACTCATATCCGATCCGATTTTTGCAGGTACCCGACTCTAATCTAACCTGTTGAGCTAAAAGAGGATCGGATATCCTATTTTTCGGGTTGGCGGGTTTTTTTTTCCCACCCCTACAAATTAAGATG
>JAMWEH010001169.1:0-24206 GCA_024721245.1 Mitragyna speciosa | reverse complement strand
GAACGCCCCATGGCCTTTGGTATTATCAAATGAAGCAATTAAGAACAAGAATATAAATGAAAATCAGAAAATGCTACCCTAATGGATCTCATTGAGCAACAGGAAATAAAGTTGCCAATTACAATATATTGTTGCTTGGCCAATGAAAACAATTTTGGCACTGATATCATATTAATGTGCATCAGTTTTCCCACTGTAATTTGACATGGAATGGCCTCCGTAAGACACTAGGTAAGGTTCATCTTGCTAACTTGTGATAGCCAAAACCATAAAAGAAAGAGATAATCATCTTGTATTCTATCTGATATTAAAGAGCATTAACCTAGCAAATATCAATCATCTCTTGAAGCCAAGACTGTTGGGGAGAATAAGCAGGTCATAAATTAAATGATCATACAATTGAAGTACGATAAGTAAACCATAGACTAGTGGTAGGAGACTACCTCGAGCACAAATGGCATTGATGGTGCTCCATTCGTGTTCTTAGGGTATAAGCGAGGTAATAATGCATCGATGAAAGCTTTTCCTCCTTTACTACAGAAAATAAGGGAAAGTGGCAGGGTTATATGATTAATCTGTACTAAGCAATCATAATAGCAACTCTTTAATTAACTAAAACAACAATAAAAATTTTCCAAAGACAGAACAAACTTCTAACTAAGTAGCATTATCTAAGTCATCAGGTATTTACCGATTATAGTTAAATATTAGAACACGTTCTTGCATTGCAATTGCCCGTAAGGAGCCCAAGTTCAAAAGAATTGCATGCTCGCGTACCTTGAAGAGAAATTACAGAGGTAATGCACATCAGATTCAAGACAGAATGTAAGCAAAATACAACGAAATCCCATAGTTCAGCATAGACTTCTAGTAAGAGAAACGCTAAACATAATGTATCAAATCTTCATCCTGTTTTAAGTAAAGCTGGAAAAATATAGCTTTGCAGATCAAAATATCAAACATTGTCTTAAGCCTGAGGCAACTTCATCTCAAACATAATTTAGATGTCAGGAAATATAGTTGTCTAGCACGTAATTTATTTATTTATTTATTTTTTTGTGCGTGTGTGTGTTTGGGTTTTGTTGTGTGTGTGTGTGTGTTTTTTTTTTGGGGGGAACAGGAGAAGAGAAAAAGAACAAAGCAATGCTGCAAAAAATTATGCAATTAAAGGAGGAATATCCACCGAAAAAAAAAAAAAGATAGGGTGAGATTTGATGCCTACCAACAAAGAAGGCATTGTGTTTGTCAACCACAATGATGGATCAACACTTCTGATATCCCGAGGACGAAGACCTGCAAGTATATGTCAAGATATCAAAACAAAATCTACTTCACATATACATAAGCGCTCACGCGTGCGCAGAGAGAGAGAGAGAGAGAGAGGACAACCAAGTAGGATTATGACAAAGCACTGAGACCAAATACAGAGTCATCCATGAATGACCATATGGAAATGGCATAAAAATATTACTAGAATCTCAGTGCCAAGTCATCATATATCTGAACTTGCATGCGATACTGAACTTCGTATAGATTTTTTCTACCTAAGTAAGAAAATTTAGCTAAATTTTAAGGGAAAAATATTTTAAGAAGATTCATGCTCACCACTTGATTTCAACAAGTGCCGTCTGTTTATTTTCCGTGTAGATACCATCCCATTTGACTTCACTTCCACCACCTTTGGAAGAAAATCCATTACCATATAAGAGAAAATGCTTCTCACTTTATATCCCAAAAGCATAGGAACATAATCCATTCAAAAGAGGTTTCACATAAGTAGATGAAAATACAGAATTCTACCTTTACAAATTTCATTATAACTGCATGAGCCTATAATTTCCTCATCTCTAGCATATCAAAAACAATTCAGTCTAACATATGCAGATTACGCTTTTAAAATCTCCTCGTGATTACTGAAGTTCTATAATTTTTCCCGAGAATTCCTATAGTTTTATCTTACATAGATCAGTTTCCTGAGAATTCCTTTAGTTTCATCTTAAATAAATAAGCTCCACAATTTATAGTAGATTCACATTAGCACCAAAGTCAAAATACTTCATGTATATGCGATAAGAATATTTCCATTCAAAAAGAAGTTTCTACATAAGTTTAGCCCCTTACAATTTGTATGAACATTAGAACATTAGAACCTTATTTCCATACGTTACAAACATAACCTTCCTACATATCAACGTATTGCCGTTTACAAATATCATTTTTCAACTGGATAAGCCTATAAATTCTGCATCTCTAACATATCAAGGACTATTCGATCATCATGTGCAGAGGATGTTTTAATTTCTCCTAAAGAACCCAAGTTCCTTAATTTTTCTCAAAAAATCTTTATGTTCATTTTAATTATCAACGTATATATCTCTGAATTTCTTTGCAGACTATATCATAAATTATGATTTCCACACGACGATAAATTCTCCATTTCTTCAATGATCAAATCGTTATTTCTCCCCCATTAGCTCAATTTCATGAATTCTAAATCAGGATTAACTCCAAAATTGGTAAATTTACATTAAAAAAATCTAGGAATCAATCAAAAAATGACATGATCACCCCATAAACAGGTTCGCGAATCCCCGAGGATGAGGACATAACAATTCTCGGCGAAGTAGCAGCAGGAGAAGCATCCCGAAAATCCTGCCGCGCCAAAATCCTGGTGGCTACCAGCCTTATTCTCAGCCTTACTTCTTTAGTTACAGTCTCCGCAGCTTCCTCTTCGGTTGATTTCGAAAAACATTTCACTTTCACCGGCACGGGCAGCTGCAGCGGCTGGAGAAATGTCCTCGTGACTTTTACGCAGCAATAACGAATTCCGCAAAAATATAAAGGAATTTTTGGAGTCGGAAGCTTCGAGGCGCGATCGGAGAAGCGAAAATCCGGCGAAGAAGCAGTTAATTGGGAGGAGTGAGCGGCAATTGGAGGAAGGGCGGTGAAGAAGCCATTGCGAATTGGGGGAAGCGATCGTGCATTTCACATGTGCTGAAGGTTTTATTAGTGCGTGTAAGGTGTGTTTTTGAGATATGTTGGTGGTGTCGTCATTTGTCGTATATATAGTTCACGCAATGCGGGTGTTGTGTGTGTGATTTGTGGGGGAAGAGAGAACTATATGAAGTTTGTGGTGGTGAAATTGTCTGGAAAAATTAATTGAGAAATTCATTTTAGATTTATTCTGATGTTGCTACTGCCACCTTGCCCGTAAACTTTCATTTTCTCAAATTCTTCCTTTCTTCCACCGAATCAATGTGGCCCGCGAGGCGACTCCGGTATTTGACCGAGTTGAAGTTGAACTCGAGTCGCGTGATTAAACTGTCGTCACCCAGAATTAAGTTGAGTTTAAAGGTTAATTAAGCACTCGCAGTCCACACCTTATCGAACTTAATTGAGCCTATTGTTATTTAAAATATTATTATAAGTATTAAAAATGTCTATTTTATTTATTTTATGAAATATTACAAAAATTACTTATTTTTGTTTGAAGTGGAATATACTTGACACAGACATTCCGTCCCCAAACACTTGCACATACACACTATCATACAAACATTTGATAGATTTGTAATTGGATAAATTTTCCTCTCTCTCATGCACAGCATAAATACATGAACTTTATTTCTTTTACGTACATACTTGCTATCGCATACAAACTATCCCTCTCAATTCTTGCACACACATATACATACCTTCAACAAACACAAATATTCTCTTTTTTTATTTGTCTCATGCGCATACACACATGTATTTTTTTTTTTTTCCTTCTCTTGTACTCTTGCACACACCCTCTATTTTTTATATATATTTTCACAGTGCGTACATGCTTAATCTTCATACACATTTTCACAAAAGAATACACTCCCACTCTCTTTCATAGACATCTTATCTTTCTCTCTCGCACGTGTTTTATCTTTTTAAAATCATTATATTTACAACATGAAATATTTAAATTTATCATTTAGATTATCAAATAAATATAACTTTATAAATTTGACAACTTAGTATTCTAAGCACTTATATTTAGATTTTAGATATCAGTTTTTATCAAATGTACCTTAATACTTGATTTGATTAATCTTATTTACAAACTCATTCCTATTCCCCTCCCCGTAATACATATACATACATACATATATATATGCCAGCCTCATACATCACTCTTTATTTTTTTTATTTTTAAATCATACAAAGGTAAAAAATATTCTTATATGTCATGTTGATTACAACTTGATGGATAATGGAGAGGCAAGGAAATACAATGGGTACATTATTTTCTAACATGATCAAAAGAAATTCAAGAAAGTGCTACTTATAAATATGGATAGTATCTTATCAAAAAATATATATAAATATCGGATAGTATAAATATTAATCTTTTTTTTATTTTGTGAATTTAACAAATTAATGCACTTCTATGTTTACTTATACAGTGGTGGGCTGCCCTGTGTCTTGCCTGTAACGAAGATGATCTGGGCCGTGGCCCAACTGTTCTCTCTAGCAATAAAGATACCCGAGACCGAAGGCGAGATATTGAGCCCTGGTTGAAACTCACGCCTTCAGTATTCTTTAATTCTTTTTTCTGTTTCTTTATCGAAGAATTCAGTAATCTTTAATTGAAATATATCATCTAATCAAAATACAACTGAGAAACCTGGCAAAGGCACTTCACAATTCCATTCCCCCCAATTTTAGCTCAAGAAACCATGGCCAGTGCACCTGAAGAAGAAGGTTATTCGGGTTAGTCCAACGATTTTGATAAGTGTTAAGCTTTTTAATCAATAGATAATAGTAAACAACCTCTTTTTTGGCTCTAATAGTCCATGCTTTCTACAACCCTTTGTTGCTCTATTCAAGTCTATAATGCGTTCAGCTTAGCATACAAAGACCAGTAACAGTAATATTCTTGTAAATTGTTGGCAGGGCCAGTCTCCGAAGAACAAGAGGATTTTCAGCGTCAAGTTCACCACCACCCTTATGCCCCACCCCATGAGGTACTACTATCAAATACTTTTCTTGGTTTTGATAATTAAGCCATTATATGTCCTTTATATTATATATTGTTGCAAGGAATTTGGCAACAAAAGGGATAAATAGCCAAGATTGGAGTAAAAAGATTATCTGTTACGTTTCTTTGAAGTAATGATTGTGGCCTTTCTGCTGTTATTTTTCAGTTTACCGAATAAGGTTGTGATTTTTGGGCAAAATTTCTGCTCGTATTAGCTTTAAGACAAAACTTAAGTCAAATGCACATGTATGGAAGCCAGTAGCGGAACTTATCTTACTTAGTTATTAATACAGTGATCTTGTAGTCTTCTTAGTAACTAAAAAGAATGTGGAACTTTGTGCAGATGTGCTCGTATTTCCGGTGATCAGTTAAAAAATAGGTACTAGAAGAAAAATTAAGGATGGAGAGAGTAGCGGAAGATCTAACTAATTTAAGTAGCATGTAGGATAATTGATCTGCATTTTTATATTCTAAACACAACAGTCAAAGCGCTGAGGGCACAAGACTTAACAGTTACCAAAATGAGAAAGGTTTTCAGTTTGTGGAGAACATTGGTCTTGCAATTTGAGTAAGTAATGTGCAAAGAATATCCAGTAGAATTCTTTCTCATGTATTTTTTGGCTGAAGAATCTTTTTACAAGCATTGACTCATTTTCATAGTTCTTTTTGTTTTCTGCTTTGTTTAATGTTTATTTCTTTTTTCTTTTTCTTTTCTTTTCTTTTCTTTGCTTCTGAAGGGGATCCCTGAAGATAGAAATATGTAATGTGGTAGAGTCGCACCTGCATCACAAATCACATTTTTTTTCCTTCTTACATGATGCCTCTCACTTGTAACTATTTCTGAACTTCTTGAACATGACAAATTTCCATGTGGTGGTTTGCTAGATTAGAAGTCATTTGCCAAACATATTTTTATGTTTGCTTCCTTTTAGGATTCTTTGCACCTTAGGCTTCTCAATAGCAACAGCATCATTGTGGTGTTGCAAAAGAAAATGCCGTTTATAGTATTTTATCATTGGTATTGCAGTAAGCGACATAAATCACTTATTAGATAGATAACCAATATTGACTTTCTGATTTGCTGGCAAGTGTGCAGATTTTTCATTACAAGGTTCTGACATAGCCTTGAAAGAGCTAGAAACTGTGAATGATTTTGCTCAACTACTTGGAAGTGTAATGTAGAATTGGGAGTTGGAACTGTATAAGATGTTTTGTCGTGTATTTGCAGCAAGTTTCTGTGGGAGGGAAGAGGATACTTTGTGATGGAGTGCCCACAACTTACAAGAAAATACTTTAGTTCTGAAGTCTTTTGATATGCTAAGCCTAGATGATGCAGAAAGAAGAAAGTTCAATTGCAAAGCTAATTAATAGAAAAACTCCTAATAAGCACCATCTCTAGCTGCATCATGGAGTGGCAACTGATTATTGGAGACTGCACTACCAGCATTTTTGGTCTCCAGTTGGTTTTTATTGAAATTCTTCAGGTTTTTATTCTAGTTAGGGAGCAGCAGATGACAGGTAGCCAGAATGCCTGGAATGAACATGCCTTGATGTTATTAAGCTATTCAAAAGGAGCAACAGTAGGACTTTGATGGAGTTGAGAAATCTTTGGAATATATGTGATCTTATCTTTCCGTGGAGCAAGCGTTCTGTCCATATATGTGCTTGGACAGTTTTTTGAGGATTATAAAGTTTTAATCTCTTTGTAGAGCTAATTTGGAGCTTTTCCCTCGTAGCTGTGCAGTATCAGTCGCTCCTTAGTTATTTACCAAAATAATGAGTGGCTTTTCTCTAGTATCTTTTGATGACGCTTCATATGGAAACATCACCAATTTGATTCAATGTAATAGGCTTCTCATTGTTTATGTTAATGCTTGTTAGGATGATCTAAAAGGGTCTCCAACCATTTGATGTTAGTTTATTAAAATTTCTCTGATACATCTGAATACCTATACAATGATTTTCTATAGAGAACAACTACTGTGGAACTATAACATGTCACTAATAGATAAAAAATGAATCGCTTAAGCAATTATAAACTTGTAAATACCATAGAACTGAAGAATTTTTATTACCCCGCATCTGGTAGGAGGGAATGGAATGGAAAGGCCTTTCCAACTTCTATTCTCATATTTGGTATAAATATTTTAAGTTGGAAAGCCCTTTCTCTTAGCAATATCTATTCTACTTTTTTCCTAGAACCTCTATTCCTCAACAAAAACTAGAGAAAGCCTTTTCCAACTTCAACCTGGAAAGGACAAAATAACGAGACTCAATCTTATTACCATATGTCTTTCTACTCCATCATCTATCATTCTTTTTAACTCGAAATTGGTCTACTTTTTTTTTTAATCTTTAAAATTTAAAAAAAAATTAGATTATTTGTAACTTTAATGAATAATTGTCTCTTTTTTTAAATCACAAATAATTCAACAATTTTAATAGCAAATTTTTTTGCTATAAAAATATTTAAGATATTATTTTTAACTTTTATACAAATATGTAACAATTTGCTTGAGTTTCATATAAATTAAATGTAAATAAAATAATTAGAGAATATGAATGTTTGGTTTTATTACTAACTTGTTCACGTATTTAATTATATTGCCGAAGGTTACAAAAAGTTTTAAATTAATTGAAAAGTACAATTAATTTATTTTTAACAAGGATGTCAACATTTTTTAAAAATAAAAATGCTAAGTTTCTTGTAGGCACACGAATAATGCATAGCACACACAAACAAACAAAATAAAATATTTTCTGTTCTAGTACAAAAAAATTCAAGGCACTTAAGTGAAATTAGTATAGAATTTATTCCATTCTGACTTATGATTATACCAAACAACAGAAAAAGAATAGACAATTCATTCTGACTTGGGTTACTAAACAGTGGACTAACAACTTTTTTAACATCCATTTTGGGTGGAAAGACATTCCCATTCTGAGCCATTCCAACTAACCAAATGTGGGTTACTTATTTCCCAATTTTGTCCTTCATTGCCCTTTTGTTTCCATCCTATTCTATACTCTTGAGTTTGAAAGTTGTCTTGGCATTCTACTTGAAAATTGTTTTAGTAGCACCATTCCCAGCTTGTAGCCCCAACTTTACTGTGGAAACTTTCACTGTGGTAGAGGGCTGGTTGTTACTGTTTAATTTCACTATGTAATAAATATGATGTTTACACAAACATGTTCCATGTTCTGTTAGTTTCTGTATCCATGATGTCTTCTTATGTCTATTTTTTCAAATTTATTTCAAGGGCTGATCAAGAATTCTGTTCTATAATGCAGGTGTTTGATATTTCAACTACAGTAGATCCTAGTTATCTAATATCCTTGATAAGAAAACTCCTGCCGCTAGAAAATAGCAACCAGTCTCAAGGAAGTCAAGTTCATGATTCCCTTAGTGAAGCGCCTGTAACTGAAAAGGGTGAGAGAATTACAGTGGCTTCATTTAATGGTGGAGTAGTACAACCATGTGCAGGCAGTGAAAATGAAGTTAGGGACATTGTTGAAAATTTTAGTGAATCACATTGCCCACCAGGATTTAGAGAGGATGTCCTGCAACATCAACAGAAGCATCAGACTGGTTCAGGGGGAGAAGCTGCTTGGGAAGAGCATGGGTGCACTTTATGGGACCTTGCGGCAAATGAAACTCATGCTGAACTAATGGTATTTGTGTTCTCCTTTGCTCTTACTTATTGTCTGTCTTGATTTACTTAATATATGAAAACGTAAAAATTCTGAAGCTCTCTATTTTCATAAATGTTTCTGAATCTTATGCCAATGCCTGAACAATTGAAGGTAAAATGTTACCAACTTAGGTTTACTGGAAAGTGAAAATAGATATTGCTCCATCTCTCAAGGAAAATCTTCTGGCTTTCATGCTTTTTTTGAGTGTGTATCAACAATGCTTGAGAGTTGCATGCTTCCCCTGCTAGCTCATCCCCTCCCCAAGGAGCTCCGTATTCTCTCTCTCTCTCTCTCTCACATTTAGAAATAGACAGGTACTTTTGGATTGTAAAATGGAATTTGTGTGAGATTTCAATTATATATTGTTTAATTTGCAAGCTTTTTTGGATGTCATGGCTGGAAAAGTTGCATTCAGGAGCTGAGATACATCTTCTGCAATTATAAACAGGTGGAAAATCTCATTCTTGAAGTGCTTCTGGCTAACCTAATGGTTTCTCAATCTGCCCGAATCACTGTAAGATTTCCGTGCTACTTTTAGGTGCGCCATTTGTACAGAAATTCAATTGTATTACTTCTTTGTCACTGGATCTATCTCGTGTTTAAGGATGATACTGAAATAATACAAAGTCAAAGAAGCCCACTTTGAAACTAATATATATTTTTTAGGAGATAAGCCTTGGAATAATTGGAAATCTGGCTTGCCATGAAGTTTCACAGAAGCGGATAGCCTATACAAATGGTTTGATCAGGACAATTGTGGATCAGCTGTTTCTGGATGATGTTCCGTGTCTCTGTGAAGCACTCCGGTAATTATAGCAATAAAATCATGCAGCATTGTACCCTGAATACAATATTCACATATTGTGAGGTTTTTGGTGGTGTTATGTTACTCTTTTTATTTGTATTAGTGTAATTTCTGATGGAGTTCAGTAATTTGAATTGCCCACTTAAGAGGCAGGTGCCTGCACAGAGGGAAGGAAGGTTTTTTCTTTCCTTCTTTTGTTTTTTTGTGTTTTTTTTTTTTTTTTTTTTTTGTGGGGGGGGGGGGGGGGGAGTGGTTTACAGCGCTCTGATTCATTTTAGACAGTTGCTGCCCTTCTCAGGTTACATGTTAGCCCTTTGTGTCTCTGTATTTGATTCTTCTTAGCTTCTTCCTTATTAAATTTTAGGACATTTCAGGTTCTTGGTTTCTGTTTTTTTCTGTTTTTGATCTTTTAATCCTTCTACATAATACTTGTTCAGCATACTTTGAGATTTCTATTTTGGTGCATTGAGCCTTTCTTAGGCTACAGATTTTCATGCAGGTTGATAACTTTGTGTGTTCAAGGTGGTGAAGGTGTTATGTGGAAAGAAGCATTAACAGATGAGCATATTTTATCCCGTATTTTGTGGATTGCTGAGAACACCTTGAATCTGCAACTCATTGAAAAGGTAACAAGCTTTATCTGATCACAAACTTTATTCTGCAAGCTAAGTAAATTGTTACTTAAGTGTAGCTCCTTGATTTCATCTTGAAGTACCATCCTATATTGCTTTACCCATTGAAAATCTTTGAATTGGTAAATCTTAGTGGTGATTTTATTGTTTAATTCTTTTCAAATTGACACTTACTTTGCTTCCATGTAATTTTAATTTGTGGAACATGCATGTGGAATGCGTTGTTAGCACACAATACCAGAACAAAAATATGGTTTTGAACATACTAGTTCAAAGCAAGAAAAACATGTGCTTCAGCAAGGAGTGGTGCTTGTGCATGCTTTTGCTTAGTAATTTGAAGCATAAAACCTTTAATAAAGCACAAAAAACTGCAAAAAATGCAGTAAAAGAAAATTTGTCAAATTGCTTTGACAAATTTTAGTGCACTTTGTTCGTATATCTGTTTCGTTAACATTGGATCTACTTTGGTTTTGTTTTAGCCATTATATCAAGGGATTGTACGGTAAGTTCCTGGACGTGAAGCATGAGATAATTAATTAAACGTAGTTTGCCTTGTACAAAGTTTTTCCATCTTTGTCATTTGATTTGTTCGAGTGTCACTGCCTTGAGACCTTAATGGCTTTCTGTGCCACAACTAACTCAGTACCCTTTTTCTCCCCTTCTCAGCAGCTGTCTTTCTCTAATTGTCATTCTTCTTCCATGTCCCTCCCATCATAATGCTGCTCCTTCTCCACCCTCCCTCCAATATTTCCACTCTGTTTTCCTTCTTGTCTTTCCACCATTCGCACCCTGTTTCTTTATTATCTTTCCCTTTCCTACTCTCACTGACCCACTTCCTGTCTCTTCCCCTCCATTTTTTGTGTTTTCCTTACTTTCTCATTTTCAACCTGTGGCTCTTTTGTCCATGCTCCTAACACCCCTTTACTCCCCTCTCCCTTTTCTATGTTAATTTGATCTCCTCCCCTCCAGCTTTACTTTCTCCTCCCTTTTCTTTTTCCTATATGCTTTTCTCCTTGCCTGTCAGGTATTATGAGTTGACTGCCCTCTTTAATGCTCTCTGTAGCTCTACTTTTCCCTCTCTTTTCTTTGAACATAGGTGTCTTTTCCCCTTTAAGTTCAGTTTCTTTGCTGTTTAGATGGATGAATTGCTAAAATTCCCTGAAATAGAATTGATAATCTGTTAAACTTTGCTAAAGAAAATTTCTGAATTTTGTTGAAATTTCTGGCTAGGAAACTTTTGAAGATGTCAAAATCAATCCAAAAGCTCCAATAAGAAGCATAATAGGAAGTAACGTACTTTACATAAACTTGGGTTTTGAGTTGAAGTTCGCGTTCGGCTTTGCTGTTTATGCTCAAACCATGGAAGGATTTTGCTCTTCGGTGCCCCTTGTACATCTAATTATTGGTATTGCATATAGCAGCTTACATATTTGTCAAATGGCTTCGGTTACAAGATAATTTTGGATTATTATATTAGCAATTACCATTAGTTCATAATAAGTCTGTGACTGCTCCTCAATCTTTGCACCATTGTTGGAGACTTAGAACAACTAATTGGACTTCTAATTTTGAAATTTCTTGTAAGAAAATTTGTCACTTATAAAAAATTTATTAGCCTTTTTTCCATTGAAAACAGAGATGACTCTACATTATGAATGTATGTTCTCATAACAGTTGGAAAAACCCAAAATATATGCTTTTACTTGCCTTAGTTCATCCCCTCCCTCAGAAGAATAGGGATGGTTAGATTTTATAAAACAGGCCTTCTGTTTACTTCTTTAAACTTCTTCAACTTTGAAATACCCCACCCAGACAAGGAAATACAGATTATAGAAAAGTCCCTGACAAGGAAATACAGATTATAGAAGACTCCACATTGTCATGTGCCTTAAGTAACCCAGGGAACATCTTCGTTGGGACTGAAGAGACTATTATCATTTGTTGTAAATGGTTCATGAAAAGTGGAAGATCCTGAACATGAACACCACAATAGTGTGAGTTTACAACGGTCCTGGCAACTTGTATGCTAAGCTTAATAAAATTTCACATTTGAAAAATGCTAGTTTGCAGCCGTGATTGCATTTGGCTTTTGTAGCTAGTGTATTCTGAGTCTTATGAACACTGATATGTATGTGTATTTTGGGTAGAATTGTCAGAAGTCTTTGTTAATTTAAAGTTCTATGAGGATGACTTCTTCAACTTGAGTGCCATAAACTTTTTCTCCAATCCTGCATCTCTCTATCTTTCCTGATCCAGTGCGTCAGTTCGTCCCTTCTTCCATGTGATAGTTGGAATTAGGAAGAGGTTTGTATATATCTCTTACTTGTAGTAGCATGGTTGTACTTATTTATGTTACGTTAGTCATTCTAAACTATCTTTTCCATGTTCTGTATTTCTGATATTCCACCTTATATATCCATTTTTGTTGCTATTATGATATTTGTGGCTGCATTATTAGTTTCCTCTGGTCTGTTTCCTTGTTTTATGCTATCTAATGTTTTGAGTTAAACATTCATTGTGTAAGCGATTAGGGGTGAGATTCGGTCGGTAAATCGGTAATTCGGTCAGTTGAAATCGGTAAATTCAGTATTTGTTTTTTCAATTTGACCGACCGATTTCGATTTCGATTTCGATTATTACCGATCCGAATTCGGTACCGAATTCAATTCGGTAAATCGGTAATTGAGTTCGGTAACCGAATTCAAAAAAAAAAAAAAAACCCCAAAACAAAACAGAGACAAAAACAACAAAAAACCAACCCTTCCCTTCCAACAAAACAACGCATAGGCCTCTAAAAATTTTCTGTGAAACAATTCTAATGAAAAATATCAACTAAAAAACTAACCAAATCTAAATTATAGAGTTTAACATAAACTAGTAACTTAAATTGCACAATCAAATAAAGATATCATATTACAATTCTAATGAAGAACACTAACCAAAAGACTAACAAAGTCCAAATTATAGAGTTTAACATAAACTTAAAAGACAATCAAATCAATCTCTGTAGCCTCATAGGTTACAATACCAGCCATGTCCAAGTTAACATAAGCTCAAACATTAGGTTCCTTAAGACTAGTGTAGACAATTAATTACATAATATAGAGTTTATTCATTCAAGAGAAATCTATATCCAGATATCATCTTCTTGGCTGAATCTTTGGCATTGCTTTTGATGTCAATTTCATCATCATCACCATCCATAGTATCATTGCTGTGATGTCTTTCTTGCTAGATTTTCTTGAATGCATCAAAAGAGAAAGAAAATATGCCTGGAGAAAGAAAGAAAAGATCATAAGAACAATTAAAAGAGAAAAGATGGAAAAGAAGATAATCTTGATTTATCAAAAGGGATGTATGATTCTGGGGATAACATGAACTTGGGATTTCCAATGGCATTTACTGCAACAATGTTGTCACAAAATATGCGAAGACTTATTCAGGCACAAAATACATTTTTCCTATTTATCTTGCCCAATTATGGAAATCAAAAGTGCCACTAGCAACTGATTAGAGAAACTTGCAGAAAGTGCCAAAAACAACTGCCAATAAGCATCTAATTGCTGAAAAAATAGTAGTCTAATTGTACTTCATTAGTATATTTTATACCTTCAACTTTCTTCAACTTTCTAAAAGAATAAATGTTATCAGTCAAACTAAGTACACATGAACACCACAATACATAAAATTCTATTGCATTTAATTGCATCCTTCTTGTGAGAGGAGGTTATTAAAATGCTGTAAACGGCAAGAGATTATATCTTAGTGTTTGGTCTCATAACAAATTATACGCAAAACAAAATATTTTGCACTAACTCTGTCTACAATTTAAATTTTGCAGTTTACAAATATACATATATATTCAATACGTCATCACCTAAGCTCAGAACTACACATTGTTAGATGTATAGCGGTCCAATATCAGATAAAAAACAACATTCATTTCCCTTATTTTTATCACATTCCAAAGATTCTGACTTATAGCCCCCAAATCCGCAATGTTGTGTCATCAGCGACACTAAAACTTTAAAAAAGCCGGCTTTTCACTCCCAACATAATATACCAACGCATCATATTCAATAAAGATCATATTTTCAACATCCCAACCTCTCCACTTTCAAAGATCAACATAAAACTCACCCCCTTCAATATCCACAACAAAAAAATAACAAAAATCAAATCGAGAGCAAGAATATAGGCCAAATATAGGCCAAAAAATTGACCTTTTGAACCCAGATGATAAATGGGCTTCACAGAAATTCACATTGGAAAAAAAATTAATCTCTAATATTTTTGTAATCAATTTTTACAAATATTTTCAGATCTAAATTTACTCTCCTAAATCCTTATAAAAAAGCATGCAATAATAGAGCTAGTATAAATCAATCCAAAGTCATATAACAAACCCATCCAAAAAAAATAATTTAACTAATAAAAGACAACAGATATCCCATAAAAGGAAAAAAAAAAAAAGAAACGTAGATCTTTCAGAGGTATCAAAAGCTAAAAACATCATACCTGACAAGAAGAACAAGAAAACAATGGATGCTGCAACTGCAAAAGAGGATGCTTTGGCGTCAACAACGGAGGTTATTAGGATCGGAATAGGCGAGACAATACGGGAGGCTTCTATATATGTGAAATGGAAGGCTCAGTGATTTGGCTGGGGCAACAATCGCACTCAAGATCTAAAATAAGAAAAAAAATTGAAGGCCGAAAGGTAAGGGGAACTGGGGAAGCTTTCAAGCTTTCAAACGAGAATGCAGAATCAAAGCAAACTGGAAGGCCAAAAGGCAAGGGATTAGGGTTTGATTAAATAGGATGAGAGTGAGATTTTTTGTGTTTTGTGTGGGAGTGTAGTAAATGGAAAAATGGACAATGGACTATAGAGTGGTCCAGTCGAGTCAAGGACTGAATAGTTTGAATTTGGACTATTGATTTAGAATAATTGGGCCTCAATTTCTCAACCCAACAAGGTATAATCAGAATCATAATGGACTTCTACAAAACCCAACGAATAATTGGGCTATATATATATATAAAGGACTTTGTATTCAGTAATTCGGATTGGGTTTTAAATACCGAATTTGAATTACCGAATTCAATTCGAAATCGGTAATACCGATTTGAAAAATTACATTTTCGAATACCGACCGAATTCGAATTCATTTTTTTCGGATTTACCGAATTATCGACCGAATTACCGAATTCGATTTACCGAATTCAATTTGAATTCGGTCGGTAATTCGGTATTTACCGAATTTGCTCACCCCTATAAGCGATATCTTGTTTAAATGAAACCTGTCCATTTTTCACTTGGCATTTTGAATGAATTACCTGAAATGGTAACTGAAGTGATATAAAATTGTTTTGACAATTATTGTGCTAAAATGAGGAAATGAACCAACATAGCTTATGGAATTGATATTTGGAGAGGCATCTACGCATGTAGATGACATCAATTGCAGCAGTGTTAGTGGTGACATGTATGGGTTAGTTTCCTCTTACCAAAGATACTTCAGTAATGGTACATCCTCATTATAAATCTTTTAAAATTGTAACTCTATTTAAATTCCCCAACACTTTTGTGCTGCTTTTGAGCTTTTCTGTGATTTGCAAATACATTTATGCCACTTCACTATAACAAAATGAAAATGGAAGTCCCTTGCATGGCATGACAACGGTACAAAGAGTGTTAAAAAATGTGTCTGTCGGCAGTAAATACATTTATTTCCTAGTTTTGCAATTTCTAACGAGCCAAAGATAAGAGGACTTTTTTAGCCCTAAAGAATAACTTACTCGTGCATCTTGTTGTTGGGGAGTTAGCAATGTTTTTGGGATCAAATATTGCTGGAAGATTTGCTTTTATGTTGAATTTTATCCATCAACTAGTCAATTTAGTAGATTGGAAGTTTTTGAGTCTTTGACAAGGCAGCATTGTTAGATGCTTTATTTTGTTTTTTTTTTCACATGTATCAATTCAAGTTTGTAGAGAATGCAGTCATTTAATTTTTTTTGCTTTACCCTATGAAGTTTCCTTCTTCTTGTGCTACTATGAATTTGAAATAACTTGTCTATAGTTTTCTCATGTTCTCTCAAATTCTTGTCTTAAACAGAGTGTTGGTTTACTTTTAGCAATATTAGGAAGTGAACAGGAGATACGTACTGTTCTTCTACCACCTTTGATGAAGTTGGGTCTTCCAAGTCTTCTGATCAATCTTTTTGCATTTGAAATGAGCAAACTGACGGAAGAGAGAATGCCTGAAAGGTACTTTTTTCCCCTTTAATTTTCAGGACCATACTTTCCAGGTCTAGATGTTTAGAAGTATTGTCTTGCACTTTCAAAATTCAAAGTGACCCATCTTCTTTGAACCTTATAAAACTGATAACTTTTAGATCACTCTAATGTAATGGTCAGCCCAGTAAGTGGTTCTAAAACTAAGTTGTTAGGTAACCATGCTGTTTGTAATGCGGTCCTGGGGGTAGGGAGGCTGGAGGTATACGAAATGCATCCTTTCTCCTCTCTGTTTGCTCGAACCATTCTTCTGTTAATAAAAACATGTGATAAACTTCTAAGTAACTCAGAAGCATGTTTTTTCTTATGATGTTCCTCTGTAATTCGACTTCACTCCTGTGACATTTGTAAATTTTTCTCTGAAGTGCTATCAAGTGGTAGTAGTTTTGTTGACTGGTTGATTGGAATATGGTGCATCAGGTATCCCATTCTGGACATAGTTCTTCAGGCAATTGAAGCTCTTTCTTCTGATGATGATTTTTCATCTTGCATATGTTCAAATATGGAACTCTTCAAGCTACTCAAAGACCTAATCAAGCTTCCTGATAAAATTGAGGTGCGCAACTGTTCTCAAAATTGTTTATGCATGTGGACCAGGATGGAGCCACATAGCATTGAGCGCACCCCCCCCCCCCAAAAAAAAAAAAAAAAAAAACCCACCCCTGAAACAAACGAAGAAAAAAAAAAAGAACCACAAAAAAGGGCCCTGCCACAACTTTAATTATGTATGTAGTAGGCTGGCAAAGTAAAAAGGTATTTTGATTGTGTCATAGTTTCTTCCTTTAAATTTTGTGAAATATCCCCTTTCCTGAAAAGAATTTTTTTTCTTTTTTTTTTATGAAATACCTTTCACAAGAGTGTTAGACCTATTCAAAGACAGATAGATGTAACTTTTAAGGATAAAAATTTTCAACCTTCTTCAAGACAAATATGAATAATATTTTTATGCTAAATGCAAAAACTAAATTGTACTAAATGAGGCCCTTAATGATCACACGTCCTAGACCCATTCCTACTGGTACCTTGCCTATGTTGGCTAAGCCCTCCCCCTGTTCGAGGGTCCTCATTCACTAGTGTGGATCGTATCAGTATTGAAGCCTTTAAGTTTGTTCTTTTCACAACTGCCACATCACCTTCCCTCTGCACCTTGTCCAGGTTCAGTATTTCACTTCTATTGTATTCCAGTTGCCATGAGTTCTCCACCACCAATTGAGCATTATCATCAAATTTATTCTGCTGCCACTATTCTCAAGTCTCAATTCTCCTCTCTGTTCTCTGATTGCAACAAAAATACCAAAATTCCTATACTTCTTGAAGATGTCCCACCAAAGTTCACTTTCTAACTTCATCTTTCTGTGGAGGCAAACAGAGCATGTTACAAACAAGGTCTGCATACGAGGACCCTATTAAAACAAGACCTTTTGGAAATTCTCAGCTGTGTACTTATTGGCAAGTACAAGTACAATGCATCTTTGTAGGTGAAGAATTACTAAGTGGTGTCGAGTAATGAGCTGAAGAACATCAAGCAATACCTGAACTCATTTGGGCTTTCCATGGCTAACTAGATTTAGATCCAAGAAGCTTTCTAACCACATGGGGATGCCCATGTGGTGGCGACAACCTTGCAGATGCACTCAAAGTTCAAATAAACATTATTTCGTTGGCTGTCCAGACATAATATCCTAAAATATTGAAAAATTATCATTTTGTTATTAGGTTTGCAGTATTTCCTTTTTGTGGTCAACTGTTTTTAAACAAAGATACGAAGTTGAGCAAGTTCTGTTTAAACAATGGACCATTAATGGATGAAAGTTACTCTTCTCAAAGTTTAGATTTAGAACACTCAAAAAGAGTATTAAAGTAACCAATGAAATTACTCCAAATGATTCAATTGCATGTGTCTAGTAGGAAATTGGAGCTGAATGGGGACAATGTCAATCAGGTTATTCCAAGGGAGCTATTATGAGCGTAAATAATGTCGCTATGCTTTTCTGCAGGTTGCCAGTTCTTGCATAACTGCAGCAGTCTTGGTTGCAAATATCTTGACTGATTTAGAGCATCTAGCTTGTGAAATATCACAAGGTACTGTTTTTATTTGAAGGGCTTCTCCTCTTCCCCCACCCCCCCCCCCCTTCCCCGCTCTTTTGAGGATATTGCAGACAGAATTTGCAATGACATTATGGTTCTTCTAGATATTTGTTTTCTACAGGGCATGTTCAATATAATTCCTTTTGCTTATGATGACATGGAAGCAAAAAGTGCACTTTGGAGCATTATTGAAAGACTATTGATTTGTATTGATGTTAGCGACCAATCAAGTCTGCATCAGTATATCTCAGTACTTGTGCGCAATTCAGATATGATTGAGGAGGAACTCATTGACCTTCAACTAGATGATGCAAGTGAGGAAGACAAGAGCTTTACTAATGTCACGAATCGAAATGTTAGAACCAGAGTTGTATCCTTTCTTTCAAGTTTATTACACTATTTTACTCTCTAAGCTCCTTCTTGATGGGAAATTCTTGTATGAACCGGATTCATGGTTCCACCTGTGGATATTGTGATTTAAAAAAATGCCACATAAGTATTATAATGCATGCAGATATAAAAAAGTGACGTAAGAATGCTTATGTGACATTAATTTAAACCATGTGGTCCACAGATGAAGTTGTGTATTGGATTTATGCAAGAATTTTTCCTTCTCGATCGTGCCTCCAAGTTTCTACATTATTTCTTTCAACCAACCGCATTTGTTTGTTAATTGTCCTCCTTTACCTGGTCAATAGCTCAGAAGAATATTTGATCTTCTAAAGCAATGGAAATTCTTGAAAGCTCCAGTTAAAGCTCAAGTTAAGGAAGCTCCTTTATCAGAGGAAAACTTTATGAATGAAGAAAATGTTGATAAATTGCTGAATTTTTGTTGTAAATGCTTAAAGTCCGACTAAACATCCTCTTTTATCTGATGTCATTTCAACTGCAGCCGTGTTTATGGATTATGGTTAATGGTACTTCCTTTTTTCATTGCATAGTCGGTTACTGCAACAACTTTTGGTTGCCAAAACATGGTATTGGACCAGCCTTAGACATTGTTGAGGTAGAAGAGCAGATGATTTGAAATTTACTTCGAAATTTGTTTAAACAATTGATTTTCAAGTCAATCAATTGAAAAGGTTTAGCTACAGTGCTGTAGGCATATCTGGGGCTGTATTGGTGTAGTAGTTTTGTTAGTTCTTGGTGTACATCGTTTCCAAAGGCTTTAAACTGTGAAGCATTGGTGATTGGTACATTCTTTCCAAAGTCTTTGAACTGTAAACCAACACACATACATGTTTGGAGAAGGATAGGTTGCTCTATCTAATTACCCAATCTCTTTCTGCTCTGTAACCTTTTGTAGAACGACAGAAACGAGAATTGGGAGAATAAGAGATGCAACCCTATCGGTAGTCTCCGTTTGTATTTGTATTAAAAAATTAGAATAAATACAATTGACACTTGCACTTTTTCTAACACGTTTGACAGATATGTTAATTTATACTCCTTTTTCTTTTTTTGGTATCTCTTATGGTTGAGATAAAGTATGTATATCAACATAAAGAAAGATTGAAATCTGTACAAGCTCTTAAGACCATCAGCAGAACAAGATGCACAAACGAGACCTTCCACCGAGAACTACCAGAACTTAACAGCAAATAACGTTTCCGGACTTTTGGAGAAGCACCTCCTAGTAAGCTCATTTATTTGACCATTGCAATTATATCAGGAAGTAACAAACACGTACACAAAAAAGAAGAAAACTAGTATCTGAAGCAAAATGAATCCATTTGTTTCCTGTGTATAGCAAGAGAACAACGTCAACATTCGTCTTGCCCATCTGATAAGGAAAAAGACAACGGGTACTACTTAACCATTTAAGAAGGAAGATATGCAACTAGACTAATCTCTCTCTCTCTCTCTCTCTCTCTCTCTCTCTCTCTCTCTCTGCGGTGTGCGCATGCATTATTCTTCAAATAGAGGCTGGTAGAAAAGTTTGAAGGCCTCAATTACTTCAAGATACCACATTGCCTCTCGATCAGGAAATCCAGAAAGATCAACAATCTTGTGAACCTGAACTTCATTAGATCCAGAATAAGATAATCAAACAAAAAGGAAATTCAATAGAGACGTCATTTACTGTTAACTCTGCAATAGCTTTTCTATTGTGTGGTATGCAATTTGCACAATCAACTATCAACTTTCATAAGAAACTAATTAACTAAACCATTGCAGTATCGCACTATATTTTAGAACATCTGAAAACAACTCCCTTTAACTCCAACCCAATGTCCATTCTGACAACTCAATGTAAAACCAAAGATCACCAAAAAGCACCAGTCAGATACAAGGAAAATATACCAAGTAACCTATCATGATCCAGTAACAATTATGAGAAGTAAGATGCCTCCGATTCAAATTTAAAACTCCTACATAACCAGCAAGATGTTTTCAGTCTTGAACTCCTATACCCCACAAATAACAACGCTGTCAATATTTATTAGGAGCATTCAGCCAAAGTTGCCTACCATTTTGGTATCAGCCAAGAACAACAAAATGTATACTAAATTAATTGACTCACCTTCATCATGGGCAGGTCACCTGTCCGTACAAAATACCCTCCAACCACCATCACGTACATTCCTGCATAGTTACATACAAAAGAAGAGAAAGCCATTACTCACCTTGGTTTCTGTGAAAAAAGAACCTAAAAAAGTAGAATGTGAGTTCAGCACCAACCTGTTTCCCATAGGCGGTTACGGAAATTGTCCGAGAGTAGGAGTTCTATAATGCCAGTGCCATCATCAAGGAGGAAGCGGCAGCCAGTTTCACCGGTGGCTGTGGATGAAGAGGAAGGTACTACTGAGACTAAAATGCCCTATAATAATAGTGTGGCATTCAGAATTTCTTATAATGATTATTTTGTTGTGGACATAATATACGAGAAAGATAAGGTAATTTACAGAATTCGCCAAAAGTTTACCTGGATCCAGGCACGCTGAAAGAGAATACCTCCAAGACTGAAGGAGGACTGAGAGTCGGAGGTCAATTGGTGGACGTTCTTGAGATGTACGCATAGCAGCTTCAGTGCTGCTAGATTGTAGTCCATCAGCGTCAGTTACTGTTCAACATTCACCTCTCCAGTGATTTACCTTTTCTTGAACAGTAAAATGTAGTTAATAAAGTCAATTTCCTGTTTTCTTGGACCAGTTAAATTTCTAAGTGGTATTGGTGCCAAGCCAATTTCACATTCTTAATGTGTTATACAGAAAAATTACAACATTTGTCACCTCCAGTATGCCACATAGCCAATAAGCACCTGACTAAGTGTTTCAAGTACATTGGGCAAAGGAGTATCTTGCACTGTTATGCAACATGCACATTTATACATTAGGCAAAAGAGTATCTTGCACAGTTATACAACATGCACATTTGGAGCCAATTTTATATATTGTGAACAAAATTTCTGATAGTTTTGTAATAATAAGATGGTCCAAAAGTGAAATTTACTTTACCATGAGAGGATGATTCTATGAAGTGCAACTCTTAATGTGAATGGCTAATGGAGCTAGGAACTCAATGATACCTGCACAAAGCATAGCCGCTATTAATAGCAACCTTTTCGAACTTTACAGGTTAATCATTAATCTTTTGTTCGCTAAAATTTGCCTCTTTTTTCCTAACCTCCAGCCATGCACATAATAAATTTGTTTTATCTTAGCTTTTTATTCACCTTATTTTCTTCAACAGAATAATGTTGTGCTATCTTCATTCCTGGAAAGTGTGCGGATTGTAGAACTAAACAATATATTTTGTTCAAATATTTGTTTGAACTAGTTCTTCAATTGCCTGGTTAACCCAACTCTAAAGTTTTTTGTTCCTGAATCAAAAGTCACAAGCAATTTACTAAAGGAAAAGCATACTGAAACAGTTCAAAAGCAAAATTTATGTTACCCCAAAAGAATGACTCTATGAACTGTAAGCTCTTAATATGAATGGATACTGAAGCTTGGAACTTGATGATACCTGCGCAAAGCATAGCAGCTATTGGTAGCAAACCTTTCTGAACCCTATGGGTTAATTCATTACTCTTTTGTGCTATAAAATTTTCCTTTTTCTCCTAACCTCCAGCAATGCACATAATAAATTCGTTTTATCCAAGCTTTTTATTCACCTTATTCTCTACTACAAAGCCTCCAAAAATGGAATGGACGGCCTGGTTAACTTGTTGAAAAGAATATTGCAGAAAGCTTGTTATAACTTATATGCTTTAATTCTACACTAAACAAGCTATAACTCTGTCCGGGAAATTTTTCCGTCCTACTGCAGTAACTATAAATCACTGTCAGAGGTCTTGGTTGTCATAAGTTTTCCCCCTAGGGTCTCATACTCAGCAACAAATTTTCTAGCTTATTAGCATGGTTGTATAAAAGATAAAAAGATAGATCTTTATTTTTTTCAGTAGGATGACATTTCTAAGACAGAGAAAAACCGCCTTTAAGAGGTACCCTTTATCATCCTTTAGTCATAAAAGAACTTTTCAGCTGTGAAAACATTTTAACAAAGTTATTTAAGCAAATACCAAGCATTTTCATACATGATTAGTGCTGATGCTACCTCATGATTGGACTACATATATTTCAACTCTTGAATCTAATATTTATTTTACATACTCTAGTCATCAAGAACTGTTTGCGGATAAATTCAGAATACATTGCCCAGTACAAGTGTTTCTTCAACTACCATAAAACAACCTTAAATTCTTCTTCCCCAGCTGTGTCAGCAATTACTACCTATTTCTCATAAATTATCGTACTTTTCATTAATTGCCCCTCATCTTTGCACACTTGTATCGATAAATTTCACATAAAAATTCAAGAATTTCACGTTCAACAAGCCATACAAAAGCTCACAGCTGTCTAATTTAACCGAATCCAGTCCTAATATAATATGAAACACTATTTGGAAATTTTAATTTGATTAGAAACTAACGATCATCAAAATAACTTATTAATACACCAGAATCCAGATACACAAATATATGAAAAAAAAATGCTAGTAAAAAGAGTAAGAAAAATAAATAAAATACTACAAAAGAAAGTGGAAAATTAGTCGTACCTGCATTTACAACTTCAAAATTGATCTGGGATTGTTTTTGTTGGCTCTAATATTGCAGGTTGCAAAAAGCCCTTAGGGTTAAACAAACGTATGGACTTTGAATCTGCAATTTCCCGCTCTCTTGGAATGAATGAGATTGAGGGAAGCGGGCTGCAGCAGCAGTAGTACTGTATCCCTGAAGTTGCATTGCATATGCTAAATTTTTGGGGTTAATTGCAGTTTTACTCCCTAAACTATCACTTTTTCAAACGTACTCCATAATTTCAATTTTGGCACTTAACAATCTTATACTGTACATCTGTTGCGCATTGTGAAAATTTACTTGTTGCATATTGTGAAAATTTTACATGACTTTGGTGAATAATTCTTAATTATATCAGATTTTTTAGTTAAAATACAGTTGTACTCATAAAAAATTTAAAAAAAAAATAAAATATATACTTGGACATTGAATCTTTAATTGAAAAAATTATTAGGATAATATTTTTATGTACTTTTATAGTATATTAGATAAATTATTTATTTGCTCATCTAATATTAACTATAGAAAACACAATACTAACTCATTTCTAATCAAATAAAATGAAAAAAATGGACGAAAATCAAATTCCTAAAACAAAA
>JAMWEH010000934.1:0-31133 GCA_024721245.1 Mitragyna speciosa | reverse complement strand
AATTTTAGTTTAAGTCCCTATACTTGTTGAAATCTTAGTTTTAAGCCCTAGATACTTGTTGGAATTTTATTCTAAGTCCCTAATTTGTTTGAAATCGACATTTTATGCTCAATTTTTAAGTATTTCATATTTTATACTTTAAATAGTGGTACCTTGACATGTTTGTTGATTTTCTTAGCAATTTATACCGGGTTACGAATGGGAGGTACCTCGATTACCCTTTTATTTCTCTTTATGTGCTCCTACGTGCTGCTACGTGTTTTTCTATATGTTTTTTATATCTCCTTTTGCTTATAATTTTTATCCATATGTAAGTGTTTATTTATTTATGCCATGCTGTTTATTTGAAATCAATTCTTGATTATTCAAAAATGTAATAGATAGGTAACATTCTATTTAGCAAAATTTCTGTATTTAGATAGTTAATGTAATAGATAGTTTATATCTAGTTAACAAAAATTTTTGTATTTTAGTTAGAAAATGTAATAGGTAGGTTAGATAGGCTATTTTGATTATCTTTTCCATTTTAGATTGTAATTAGGTTTTTCCGGTGTAATAGTTAGGGTTTTTGTGTACTATGTGTGCTATGTGCTTATGTGTTTTATTTGCTTTCTTTAGGATTTTGCATCCAGAATATCATGCTTATGTGTTATATGCTCCTATGTGCTATTTATGTGCTTTTATGTGGTTATTGCTTCAATATATGTTTTATTCATTTATTTGCTTTATTATATATGTGTGTATCGTCGTCACACTAGTCCAACGCTAGTTGTGATTAATTTCGGTTTCTTCGCTAGTCCAACGCTAGCGGAGAATTTTTAGAAAATAGGCTAGCCCAACGCTAGGCCTTTAGGTCAGTTTAGTATTAGGATCATTTTTCGCGTGTTCATTCCATGCTATTTCACACACATTTACTCTTTTTAGGCCTTTTCCATTTTGAATAATTTTTATATATACTCTATTATCTACTATTTATTTTTAAACACATGTTTGGTGCATGACATTTAGACTTCACCACACATAGAATCTTAGGTCATTTGTGTGATTTGACTAGAAATAGTCATCTACTCGCGTGGGAAGCGATGGCGTACATGTCGTTCCCCCCTCCGTGAGTAGGAACAGTTAGTCACGAGTCCATTCGTCCCCCGTACCCGTTATGTTTGCATCCCCATTTTCTTTGTTCACTTACTATTTATATTACTATTTTCTTTTTCTTTTGCATATGCACTTTGCATCTACACTCGTGACTCCATCGAGGTCTATATCCGGATTTCGCAATTAATGCAATAATTCCGACCAAACCTTAGTGGAACATTTCGTCCCTTATCGATATCTATTTTAGGATTAGATTTGCATTCATATAGTTGCATCCAAATGTGATGAAGTCTTAGGGTTATATTAGGAAAATTTAGACTAAACCTCGCAACTAGTTTCGGCTAGGTTGAAAGGGTGCCTTGGGCGCGAGCCTTTGCCTTCCCCTTCTTCAACTGTGACTCCCGAACCTTTTTCTCTTGTTTTCAAAGACCTGGAGTCGTCTAAAAGGGTTTTCTTGTTTTTTCCTATATTTTTTCCAAAAATCATTTCCTTAAAAAATCATTCTTAATTTTCTTACCTTTTATAAAATATTTTCAGGTGACTTGGTACACCAAAACTCAATACCAAGTGGCGACTCCTTTTTCACTAAAAAAACCCTTTCTAGACTCTATTTTTGGGCCCAAAAACCGTCGCATTTTCAGAGTCCCATTTTAGGCCCTTTTTCTTTTGTTTTCAAAATAAAGTATTTGTTTGTCACATTTTATCGAATTATCTTTTACAAAGCATTTTTCTAAAAATTATTTTTACAAAAATTTACACGCTTCTCCTTTTCCAATAAAATAAACACAACCACATTTAACACTTCCTTTTCTTTTTTCCAAACATCTAACACTCATTTATTTCCCTTTCGAAAAATGGGGCGCGACAGTACATGCAAAAATGCGTGTACGAAAAAGAAAGTGTGTGCAAGTATGAAAGAGAAAATGAATCGACTGAAGTTATTGACAACCTCCATATACAAATTCCTCCCACTCTTAGCAGACTTACAATCCCTACATCCTTCCTCATAAACGGTATTTTCATGACTAGAACTAGATCGCTTATCGAATATATTAGGTGTAGGGTTCACATCATTGTCGGAGGTAGAGGTGTTAGTAGGGTGATCTGAAAACAAAATCAACACCGATGCATCACTCCTCCGGTTCTTGTTGACACCAAAATTTCTAACACGTCCATCCCTGCTGCGTGGAGGTCCCTGTGTTGAAGATTACGCATGGCTTCCAATAGTCATCCTCCCTTGTACAACCGACGTCAATAACACATAAAGATGATATAGGTTATCATCTTTAAACCACTTATAGTTACTGTTTGTCTAGTTCAAGGGAAAAAAACTAAAAACATGGTAGATGTTATTTTTAACTTGCAACTTCTTTGTTCTAATGTACTTAACTAAATTTCACATAATGTGTTGTTAGCAACACCATAATCAAATGCTCCCACTGCTCTTCATCTACTTTGTAGCACGATTGTTCCTCATCCTTTCAGATTCTCATCTCAAGTTTCCAACTCCAACCACCTAAACTATTATAATAATGCAAAAGCCTAACAATCCTGTAGTATTTTTGAACTTAGCTGTTCAAGGGTGACACTGAAGCCAACTGTGGCATTTAAATAATTTGCCATTTTAACCAATTATTCTTTCTAGTGGAACGCTTATTCCAAGAGCCATCCCTTTTCTAGTCAACTAGCATTGTGATACCAAGGACCCTTGAGGGGCCTTTTGGTCAAACACCCTCTTGGGGAGTTTTGTGAATTGTGAAAGATGAAGGGCTTGTTAGCAATTGTGATAAATATAATTTTTATCCCCAAAAGACTTAGCTTTCCTTCCTATTTTCTCTTCTTCATTTTCTCAAGATTTCTTTCTCTCACTCTCTAAAATTTCTTCTCCCTTTTCTTTGAAGAAGACATTGAAGGTCACCACCTCCCAAAGGAAGCAAACAAGAACCTCTTTGAGTCTTCCAACCAAGGTAAAATCTTTCCTCTAAGTTAAGCTTCTTCTTCTTGGAGCTATTATGTGGTGTAGTAATAGATTGGTTGGTTAATTAGGAAGTGTAGGGCTGTTTTGTTTTAGTGAGCTTATATTTGGAGTGGGTGGAGTGCATGTGTTTGAATTACTTGTTATTATAGATGTAGGTTAAGAGGAATGGAAGACCTTGTGTGAATGTATCTTGTACTTGGGATTTGCATGTGTCTTGAGCTTTTATTGCTTTGGCATGGCATTATTGTGTCATTTTGATGATGATTTGAGATTGGGTTGGTTTGAAGTTGAGATTGGGTGTGTGAAGGGTGTTTTTGCAGAAATCCACAGATGAGCTGTGGGTGAAGTGAGCCCAGCCGTGGTCAAGGCTTGACGAGCCTTCACCTACAGCAAGTCTATGCCTGACGAGCCGCGGGTAAGGTCAGTTGAGCCGCAGCCACGGCTTGAGGCTGGTTGGTCGCGTCTAGTCTCTGCCCACCAAGCCATGGGCAGAGCTAGAACCAACCGCGGCCGCAGCTGGCTTGAGGGGAGGCCGCGGATCGGTCTCTGGCCTGGGATCCACATGTCAGTTTTGGTGATCTGCGGGTGCGGAATGTGGGCTCCCACCCGCAGATCAACCATGCCATAGGGGTTTTATTTCTTTTGTACTTTGAGTCTAGAATTGAGCTTGATTATGTTTTTTTGATAGAATTAGAGTATGATTTGGGTATTACTTGTGTATTATAGGCGACGACAGTGAGTATCCCTACTCAGATTACTTGAACTAGTTTCGGATTGAGGTAAGTAGTACTTGATTCTCTTTGTCTTTGGAAAAGTGTTAATGACAATTGTAAGGCTTTGAAATGTATGTTCTATACAATTTGACTTGAGTTTGATTATTTTATGTTCTCTCTATGAAATGGAAATACGTGAGTTATTGATAATTTGTTTAACCTTTGAAATGCTTGAGATCTTATATGAAATGGCTATGACGGGACTAGTTCCTTAATATGGTGTTTGATTTATGACCTTTGAACCGTACTAATCGGGTGAAAGTTAGCTTTGAACCGAACCAACCAGGTAAAAGTCAAGCATTGAACCGTGTTAACCGAGTAGTAGTTAACAATTGGATATCCAGGGTCATTGACCACTAATTACATGAGCTCTCATTGTTTTGGTGCCATGACTTATGATATGAATTGAATTGTTTGGGTATTGACCACGTATGTTTGTAAATGATATGAACATTATTTTGCCTCCAGAAGACTATATGTATATGTGTAACAATCTTAAGCCACAAAGAGACCATTTACTACTTATTGGGTGATTGTCACTCACTCCATTATTTGACTTCGCAAGTGATGATTTTGTAGAAAGAGATTGGGATGACTTTTGGACCTCATAGTCCTAGATTAGCTTAGACATGAATGAGGTTACTTTTGATGCATTGATGTATAGCCATACTTTTGTTATAGGCTAGGTTATACAGGTACTTCCCCAATTATTTTTGTGATGGGGCAATAGAAATTGTAAATGGATAATGTATGGTTTGAATGAATGAGATGAAAAGCTTATAGGCCATCATTATTCCTGTATTAGACTAAGGTTGATTGTTAATATTTTGTATCGATTATTCCTGTAGTTTAGGACATGGCGGATGTCACGTCTCAGGTTGCAGGGCATGACAAGCATCCTCATAAATATCATTTCTTCTTCGTCTATCCTTAGCCTTCTCACTTATCCAAGCCAAACTTACAAAAGTATGTGAATGCATCAACATGATGATAGTTAAACCATAATCATGCGCACAAAAACTTCATATGGCATTTAGGATGTTCAATTTCAAAAAATTCGTCTGCATTGTAATGGTTCTTTTATACCTCAAAGAAATTCTGTAAACACATCTTGAAGTTATGTGAGTCAAAAATTGAATGGACAGTGGACGAGGATGTTACAGTATACTTCCCTGAATCACATATAATATTCAGAATAAGTTTTTCGCGTTACAATATAAGCAATTGTAAGTCCCTCGTCCATTTCGAAAATACTTGGACCATCAACTAATCTTCACCATTTGTTGAGCATCTACCTTATTGTATGTTGTTATAACAAAATACAAGTAGTTACACTAGATTTTTAGCTACACTACATATTACGTCGGGAAAAAAATGCAAGTCATAGAACAATTCTAAGAACATATCAAAGTCTCTTACACAAATAATTCGTGAAAGAAAGAAACACAAGTACAACACTTTGAATTGTCAAATTCATTATGCATTCTATGTGCATTCACTAAATTACCAATTACTTACATTATTACTAATATAATGGTTTTTTGGAAGATGACAATGGAGCGAGCACTAGTCACCCATCGAGCATCCGTAACAATCTATTTCTCTTCGCCCTCAAATCACAGCAAACAGAAATAGTTATCTCCATGTCAGTAGGACAACAAATCACTCAACTTCATGCCCTAACATCATCTTCAGCTAGAAAACAACACTATCAATTGCGTAGCGGAAGAAAAAATCAATTTACTATAACAATGTGGAAGATGTCTTCAATCCTCCTAATATCTTCTCTTTCTTCTTTAACTAAACCTTTGCCCCCACCATTTCATTGGCAAAAACAACCCCATCGCAGCGCATCCAATCGTAAATCGAGTACTCAATTGAAGCCCTAAACAAATCCAAGCTAGTGAGCACAAATATTTACCCGATTTGTTGAGGGTTGATAAGGGATCCCGGAAAGGGCGATTAGAAACAGTAAAGTTGGAATGTGGGAGGTAAGCATGAATAAGGAAGACAGCCAAAGAAAAGACAATAGCCATTGTTTTTTTTTTTTTTTTTTTGTCAAGATTCAACATACTAGCCTACTCCTAACCTATTTTAAGGGGATGGTCCAACTGGACCTGAGGGACCAATGGGGACTAAACCACCATTAGACCAAAGGAACACTATGGTGCTCCTTTGGATTTAATACCATCCAACTGCTGCAGGTGGGGTTAGAACCCCAGACCTACAGCAGGGGGAGCTAATCCAAGAGCTCCCCTGACCACTGAGCCTTCGGCTCAGTGGCTTATAGCCATTGTTCTCTTCTCCCTTTATGTTCATGTCTGACAGGGAAAAGTTTTTGTCGGTTTGGGAAGCCAAGTAAAGATACGGACCAATATTTCAAAGAAGATGAACAGTAAATTTAGCCAATTTTTTTTTTGTTAAAAAAAATTTGTTCAATCCAAAACAACTCCAAAATTTTTTTCCAAATAATTCTAAAAAATTGTATCCATACACAAACATAGTATTTTGAAAATGGAATTAATATTGATAGTTGATAGTAATAAAGTACATTTATTTATGAGTAGGCACATGATGTAGTAACAAATTTTACTTTTAAAATTTAACTTAAAATTCTTAGCAAATGGCACACGTAACAATTATAAGAAGAGAAAAATTCTTGGATAGGTGGACCAACAAATATTGTATAGTATAGATGGTAAGCTTTGGTATTGAGGGGGGGGGGGGACTTTTCATAATCTGTTAAGGATATGGAAACATATATGATAGTAATATAATACGAAACAGATTAGATATAGTCCCTTAATAAGTGAAAGAAAATTTATAGAGATGGGGGAAATCAATGTATTACAACAAATAGATCTAGGGATTTCTTCCTTGTATGATTTTATCATTTCATAATTTGAAAGATTAAATGATGGGATTGATTGATAATTAGCTAAACTTCAATTTAATCTAGACAGATGAATATTCTTAGGATTAAAATTAAATATAAAATTGAAAACAAAAGTTAAAGCGCTTATGTAGAAGTTTTAAAAAAGAGAAGTAAAATGTAGAGTATCAAAGTGAGTGCTAGCCATAGGGCCAATGGCCTAGTGGTCACGGGTTTCCCCTGCCGCCAGGGGATCAAATTTCACTTGCAGTAGTCAGTAAGAGTGCCTTGAGAGCAACTTTATGCGCGCGTGTGTGTATATATATATTTGTTTTCTTTTTCTTTTTGAGAAGGCAACTTTTCTTTATAACTCAAATTTACTATTTTTATGGAGGAACTTACCACAATAACACGTCAAGTTACTGCTAACTCATTTGGATGCTGGGAAAACGGATGAAGAGTAGCTGAAGTGTCACTAAAGGTAACAACCATATTTTGGGGACCCCTGGCGTTGCATCCCTTATCTCATGGCAACATTTTGATTAGTTAGTCACCCGAGTAAAATCCCTTAGGTAGCTTGCCTCATTGGAAGTCCATGACACAAGTATCACGTATATATATATTTTTTTCTTTTGTTTCCCCTCACGCTGAAACAATAGTCCACCCCCATGCAAAACTGGTGCTTGCTTGCCGTCTCTTTCTCTCCTTCCTCCTACATATGAAGACACAAACAAATTATGCATATTTTTGTACTTTTTCCACACCAATAGGCTATACATATATATATATATATATATATATACACACACACACACATATATATATATATACTTACAAAAGAAAGTAACACAAAAATTGATATTTCATGTTAAATTCATTAATATAAAAAAGAGACAAAATTGCTGCTCTTATCATGGCATATTTTATGCCAAATTTTACGCATTTAGTATTTCCCAACGTCCTATGTAGCTATCTTGCCTTTTACATTTAATAAAGATTTAGCTTCCAAGAGTCGCATTTCCAAGCTTATAATATATATAAACAGAAAGAGTGACACAATAAGAAGCTAGTTTCCAACTTTTGCCACAGGATAAGCATTCGCTCCTGTTACACAGAAAACGAAAGATATCTTCTTTGTTGCATTTGGGTAAGAAGATGCTATATATATATCATCACCATAGATGACTGGCACGGTTCACCAAATATCATTACTTTTTACATGCAAAGAAGAAGAGGGCCACTGTGTGTTGTGTGTGTAGAATACGCAATTGTTTTAGTATTTTCAGGCCATTGGAAGAGATGGGCGCATTGTGGTTAAGCTGTTTGGGATTGGTATTGTTTATGGTGGCAAGGATTGTTGATGGAGCAGAAGTTACTTATGATGGAAGATCACTGATAATTGATGGCCAAAGAAAGCTTTTATTCTCTGGTTCAATTCATTATACTCGAAGCACCCCCGATGTATGTTCTCTCCCAATCTGTCGATATGTGTTTTTTGTGTGTTTTTAGGTGATAAATTAGTGTTTAGTCGAAATTAATGCAGTTTGTTCATCAGTATACACAATATTCTGAGGTAGGTACGTCCCGCCTACGAAGGAATCTTATGCGTTCACACTGATTCTCGGCTTCTTTTTGGGGTGGAGCCGGCATTAGTTTTGCCAGAATACACAAATGAGTTTATTGTGTTTTATTGAATCTTCAAGCCTCTCAGCCATTATACTAAAAAAATTGTTTTTTTGTGATGTTTTGCAATTTAGATTGCTACTTTTTCACCGTATTCTTGTAGTTTGATATTATGTTGATAATTAATGAAGTTGATATGTCACCATTACTGGCACAAATTAAAAATAGGCAACTCCTAACTAGGGAAGAATCTAGCCTACATAATTTTCGGTGTTGAATTAAGTCTAGTTATGAGAAATTGTAGAATGAATAATTAACATTATATAATATTGTAGACAATACTTTTAAAAGCCAAGAGATTGATAGGTTGGTGATGAGTCTAAGCTCAAATGGATTTTTAACAGCCCTGGTGATGTTTAGAGGCCTCTTTTCCCACTTTTGGTATAGGGGAATGGATAATTACATGGTTCATGTGCACACGTAAATTTTTCTCAAGTAGTACATCATACTTATTTTTGTCAAATGCCAACATCACAAGTTTGCCACATTTTGATGCCTCTCTTAAGTTCATTGAATTGGGTTTCGTTTAAAAAAATGTTTTTCTTCATATAACTAGTCAAAAGATGTGTTTGATAGTACAATGTTGCATCTAGATCACATGAATTTTCAAGGACAGGTTTGTTAGTCGTATATTTGAGGTCTTAGTCACATATGGTTGTAGCTAACAAGAGCTCTCAGTCTTTTACTTCAGCTCTACCTACTTAATTCCGTGACTACAACCTTCGGTCTAACAAACTTTCTTCATGTAAATTAAGTTGCAAGGCTTTAGTAAACAACATGTTATTAATAACACTATTCCATTATATACTGTTGATTGTTCATCCCAATCGTATGTAAATATTCTGTTAGATGTTTCACTCCTTCTAAAAATGGTATTATTACCTATTAACCCAAAAGAAAAAGAAAAAAAAAGGAATGAATATTCTACAAAACATTTTTTTGAGGAAAAAAGAAAAGAAATCAATAAAATGATTTAGCTTAACGGGTCCAGAACCGGCAATAATGTTCATTTCTATCCACTCCATAAGTCATTGAACTCTCGGCAATTGCAATTACAATACATCATTCCTTTCGTGTAAATTGTTGAAAATTTTCCACAAAGTAATACATTTGAAGGGCAACTTTTCTCCGTCTGTCTTGTTTGTTTTCATCAAACGTTGACACATACTATCTTCTCTTCCTCTTTAATTTCTGAGCAAATTCACGAGGGAGCAGTAGTAGTTGGATCTCTTCAACTCTTGTTTAATGTATTTTGGCTTTATCTGCGATGGACGATAAATCCCAAACCAGAAAGCTAAAGCTAAATTTCCTGGTCTTCTTCTGCTTATTATTATTGTTGCTATCTGTTGTTGTTGTTCATGTGTTTTCAATCCGCTACTTGTTTCTTTTGCACAATGACAAGAAAAGAATACACGTAAGAATCAATCAAAATAGTGACAGTTGTCCGAACTACGAACTTGCATTACTTTTTCTATACGTTCTTGAGAACTCAGTATTAATCATTACAAAAGCAAAGATCATGCTAGATCAGATCCATTTAGCAGCATGTGCCAAGAATCAAAATGTAATACAGAAAATACCTTAACATAATGAATAATTAGTAAATCATCTTGTTTCTACAATTCTGGAAGTGTTTCTGGTGCTTGTCTTTTTACATTCTAAATTTTTTTCTGACATGAAATATGTGTGAAACAAAAACTTTTGGCAGATGTGGCCATCCTTAATATCAAAGGCCAAAGATGGTGGAGTGGATGTGATTGAAACCTATGTCTTTTGGAATCTTCACGAGCCCCAGCCTGGGCACGTAGGTACCCTCTCCTTCAGTGTGCCAGTTGTTTGTGTGTCCAGCAACCGTGCCATAGCTATCTAACATCTAATTACCTACATGGTCATTTGAACTTTGTTTCAGTATGATTTCAGTGGAATACGTGACATAGTGAGATTCGTTAAGGAAATTCAAGCTCAAGGTCTCTATGCATGCATCCGGATTGGACCCTTCATTGAGAGTGAATGGAATTATGGGTAAAATGAGTTTCTGAAACTTTAATTACTTGATTTGAATACAGAATCAAATCATATATTCGATTTAATATAATTTAAAAAGGTTAAGTTAAAACACTCATTTATCAATTCATTTTGATTATCTTCGTGTCTTAATCGTATTGAGAACAAAAGAAAAACAATTGGCACACACGCACACAGGGATATGCGCGATATATATATATATATGTATATATATATATATATTAACCTATATAACAAGCAATTTATTGAAAGAAAATATATTGCTAGCTAATTTTTTTTATCCAGTTTAATTACTGACAGATTCATGCGTGAAAATTGAAATGATTATTAGAGAAAATTAGCACACATAGATACACCACATTTTCCATGTTTAATGCACTAAAAATATCAAAACAAGAAAAACATCCTGCTATAACTTCATCACTCAAGTGCCTGATATGCTTTTGCAGAGGTCTGCCATTTTGGTTGCATGATGTCCCAGGAATTGTTTTTCGATCTGACAATGAACCCTTTAAGGTAACACATTTTCGTTTGCCAATTGTAAAAAAGAGTCACTTGGACATGCAGAAGTGTTTCTCAAAGTTAAGAGTTCCAATATTTCTAGCTCCACTGGAAAGTACTTTTCAATCAAAGGAAGTAAATGTATTCCTTTTTCTTTCATGACAGTTCTATATGCAAAACTTTACAACCAAAATTGTTAACCTGCTCAAATCAGAAGGATTATATGCTCCGCAAGGAGGGCCTATCATACTCTCACAGGTTGGGATTTTATCTCCATAAGTTTCACATCATGCATATAAAGCTGTAATAATGAAGTTGAGTAATGCAGATTGAGAACGAGTACCAAAATGTAGAGAGCGCTTTTCATGAGAAAGGACCACCCTACGTTCGGTGGGCGGCAGCCATGGCTGTGGGACTTCAAACTGGCGTGCCATGGGTAATGTGTAAGCAAGATGATGCTCCTGATCCTGTGGTAAATATTTCTACTTCCCTTCCTTGTGCTCGTACTCGAATATCATAGTAAATTTACTGGGAAATCAAGTAGTTCATCACCCCAAATAATTTTGAGCTGGACCAAATGTAAGCTGTAATGACACATTTAATGCATGGTATAATAAATTTTTTATGTATAAATTGCTATTATCATGGTCTAGCTACTGTTGCAGTTCTGTCACTAATGCAGAATGGTGAGCTGAACCTTGTACAATTTGCAGATAAACTCATGCAATGGCAGGAAATGTGGAGAAACATTTGTAGGGCCTAATTCACCGAACAAACCAGCAATCTGGACAGAGAATTGGACAAGTTTGTAAGCTCCCAAATAACAAGGTTTTTGCGTGGAAAACCATTCAGGTTAGACCTGACAAGATTTTAATGAAAATTTGTTTTCTGTTTTTGCTTGAAGCTATCAAGTGTATGGTGATAAAACCCCGCTAAGGTCAGCAGAGGACATTGCATTTAACGTTGCTTTATTCATTGCAAAGAAAAATGGAAGCTTCATAAACTACTACATGGTAAGTGACAAAAAAAATTACATTCTGACTTCTTCTATCTTCATCCATCTTTAAGAGTCAGAAAGAAAAGTTAATTAATGTAATATAATTAATGATGTAGTACATTCTATTTCATCCACTTATTTCACATACAGTGCTAGTCAATTATGAATCATAGTCGATAAAGTCAATAACAGTATTCATTGTGTTTTAGTACCATGGAGGTACCAATTTTGGAAGGACAGCATCATCATACATAATCACAAGTTATTATGATCAAGCTCCTATTGATGAATACGGTAAGTAATCCAGTTTCTCATCTATGGTATAATAGATTCCAGATAACAAGGGAAACTAATGCACAATGACAGGCTTGATTAGGCAACCGAAATGGGGTCATCTCAAAGAGTTGCATGAAGCGATAAAGCTATGCTCACAGACTTTACTCTATGGAGCACAAACTATATCATCACTTGGACAGCAGCAAGAAGTAAGATTAGCAACTTCATTTCTTTCAGATAATGGTTATTTCATTTATCATATGGAACTTCTTTTGAGACAGACAACCACGATTCTATCCAGTTATCCCTATCAACTTCCCACGAGGGGGAAGGAATAGAAGGAAGCAATTCATAAGACTTTCATCAATTGTAAAGCATAGCATCATACTCATCAACTTATTCAACACAGGCCTACACCTACTACAGAGAATCAGGAGAATGTGCAGCTTTACTTGTGAACAATGACAGCAGATCACAAGTGGTGGTGCAATTTCAAAATTCTTCATATGAACTACCTCCAACATCAATTAGCATTTTACCTGATTGCACGACAGTGGCATTCAACACCGCTAAGGCAAGTTTTGATGCTTTTATTTTCATCATCCTAACCAAAACAATATGCTTCACTAGATGAATGTACAGAACATATTTCCACCATTCCTTCACTTTGTTTAAATAGCAGTAATAAGAATTTGACAAATCAAAATATAAATCATTATCACTACATTTCTCATTTCTTGATCTTTTATAACCACCACAAAAAAAAAAAAAAAAACGAGGTACACATTTTTTATGAAGTACTTATCTTACTGCCAATATAAAGCCACAAAAGGAAATTAATCTTGAAGTTAAAAAGTTTGGAACAGGTAACCACTCAATGTAACAAGAGATCAGTTCTACCAGCCATGAAGTTTGACTCAGTTGACAGATGGAGTGAATATAAAGAAGTTATTCCCATATTTGAAGAGGCCTCACTATGGTCAAACTCATTGTTGGAGCACATAAATACTACAAAAGATACATCCGATTACCTCTGGTACACTCTCAGGTAATGTAAAGCTTATCAGTGCATAGAAAATCCCATTTGGCGCACTCGTGTGATTTAAGATGTTTGGCTACCTTTGTCAGTACAATCCTCTGGGTTGGGCAATTTTTTCCTCAGTTACTTTAGTCCTCTTCAGAGTTAATCATGACCCATTGGTTCCTAAACCATAGCTCTGATATGCGCCTCCTGAGATTTCTATCTTTGTCCTGATCATCCTCTTTTAAATGAACATCCCTATAAGATGTTTAATATGCACCTGAAGTCCAGAAAGTGTATAATTTACTTAATGGTAAAAAAAGTGTTTGCACACTCCTATATTGTATCTTAAAACAAGTGTTTCCTTCTATCATACAAGAGCCGTAAGCTAAGACACATGATACGTGTTCAAGCACCTTTTGAGTAATTCTAGTTTGCACTTTTTGATTCAAAATACACGGTGATCCATTCCTGTGATGGAACCATTTAATTTGTGGACTTTAAATTCATCAATAAGTTTATAGTTTCTCTACAAATATCTGATATCCATGGCATTACCTGACATTTATGTCAGAAGATTCAATTCTCAATCAATCCCCCTAATCTAGCTATCAATCAATCCCCTTGATTTAGCTATCAATCAATCCCCTTGATTTAGCTGTCAATCAATCCCCTTAATTTAGTTAACTTATTTGTTAATACAATTAATGTATTTTATGTACTTTCCTAGTTAGATAGCCAATTAAATATGTTAATGTATATCTGTAGCCTATCAATTAGTCAATTAGCATAAATTAGGGATTTTCTTATTGTAAAACTAGTCTAGGTTCATTGTAACAGTTGTCTAGATTCGTCTTGTACTAAGCCTATAAATATAGGCCTAATTTCACAATGAGAAGATACAAGTTCCATTTCTCAAAATTCTCTGTGTTTAACATGGTATCAGAGCCCTTGATCTCTACATAGTCATAGTTCAGATTTTTTCCAGCCTTCTGTTCCTAGTTCTCTAGCAACCTCTTTACATAGTCAAAGTCCAGTTCTTTCCTCCTAGTTCGTTCGTATCCTCATGTCTTCAGACAAGGAGTCATTGATTCGTTTTAATGGCAAAAACTACTCAGCTTGGGCATTTCACTTCAGGATATATGTCAAAGGAAGAAATTTATGGGGTCATGTTGATGGTAGCAAACCTGTTCCTAAGCAAGGTACGGATGAATATGCCAAGTGGGAGGTCACGGATGCACAAATCATGGCATGGATTCTGGGATCTGTAGAACCTAACATTGTTTTGAATCTCCGACCCTCCAAGACGGCTGCCGAGATGTGGAATTACCTAAAGAGAATCTATAGCCAACAAAACGCAGCTCGTAGATTCCAGCTTGAACATGAATTATCCATGATTCATCAGGATAATCTCTCTATTTCTGAATTTTACTCTAGCTTTATGAACCTTTGGGCCGAATACACTGATATAATCTATGCCACCTTACCATTAGAAGGTCTTGATGCTGTTCAATCTGTTCATGAAATTGCAAAAAGGGATCAATTTCTTATGAAATTGAGATCTGAATTTGAGGGTACCAGATCCAATCTTATGAATCGAGATCCTGTTCCCTCCTTGGATATATGTCTCAATGATCTACTACGAGAAGAACAACGAATTTTCACTCAAGCAGCCATTGAACAACGAAGATCCACATCAGTTCCAATGGCTTATGCAGCACAAGGGAAGCCAAGAAGTAAGGACACAAGGGCTGTTCAATGTTTTTGTTGCAAAGGATTTGGTCATTATGCTTCGAATTGTCCCAAAAAATTCTGCAACTATTGCAAAAGAGATGGTCATATTATCAAGGAATGCCCGATCCGACCTCCCAAGAAATCTGAAACAGCATTTATTGCCTCGGTTGGCTCTTCTAGTAATGGTGGTTCCGCGGATATAGCACCGTCAACACAAAATGTTCCTACTCCTGCTCAAACTTTAACACCTGAGATGGTACAACAAATGATTCTCTCTGCATTTTCTACCTTAGGACTCTCAGGTAAACTCTTGTCTACTTCACCCACTTGGTTTTGTGATTCCGGAGCATCCAATCACATGACAAATAATGCTCAAAACCTTACCAATGTCAAGAAATATTCTGGAAACCTTGAAATTCATACTGCTGATGGCAATTTGTTACCCATTATAGCCACTGGTGATATTTCTCCTTCTTTGACTAATGTTTATGTCTCTCCAAGCCTTGCCACTAACCTTGTTTCAGTTGGCCAGTTGGTTGACAATAATTGTAAAGTAGAATTTTCTAAATCTGGTTGTGTTGTGCAGGATCAACAGTCAGGGAAGATGATCACAAGGGGGCCTAAAGTAGGACGTGTTTTTCCTCTCCAATTTCCTTCCTCACCCTGTCTTTCAATTCCTTTTGTCACTTGTAATCTCGCACATGTTGATTATCGAGTATGGCACAAACGTCTTGGACATCCAAACTCTAATGTACTCCATGATTTGCTAAATTCTGACTTACTCGGGAATAAAAAGCATGTTTCTATTAATGATGTCCAATTTGATTGTGATTCTTGTAAACTGGGTAAGAGTAAAACTTTGCCATTTCCTACTCACATGCCTAGTCCTGTTAAACCTTTCGAAATGATACATAGTGATTTGTGGGGTATGGCACCAATTATATCTCATGCTAATTACAAGTACTTTGTCACTTTTATTGATGACTATAGTCGTTTCACTTGGATTTATTTCTTGCATTCTAAAGATGAAGTGCTTTCTGCATTTAAACTTTTTCATGCATATGTCCAAACACAATTTTCAGCCAAAATTAAGGTTTTACGTTCGGACAATGGGGGAGAATATATGTCTCATTTGCTTCAAGATTTCATGCAGGCTAATGGAATAATCTCTCAAAGATCATGTCCTCAAACCCCACAACAAAATGGAGTAGCCGAAAGAAAAAATGGCCACCTCCTTGATGTTGCTCGAACTCTATTATTAGAATCCTCAGTGCCTACTCGATTTTGGTGTGAAGCTATCTCCACTGCTGTCCATCTCATTAATAGGTTACCTTCTCCTTCATTGAATCATGTCTCTCCTTTCCATAAGTTATTTGGTCATCCCCCCAATTATTCTGATCTTCGTACCTTTGGTTGTGTATGTTATGTTCATCTTTCTGCACAAGAACGCACAAAATTCACAGCCCAATCAGTTAAATGTGCTTTTCTAGGATATTCAGTGCATCACAAAGGGTTTTGCTGTTATGATCCTAATTTGCGTCGTGTTCGCATTTCTAGAAATGTAATCTTTTTTGAAAATCAGTGTTTTTTTTCTGATCATCAGGAATCTCTTTCTCCTTCATTTTCTATGTTGCCTCTATTTCCTAATCCTATTACAGATCAAGAAACTTCTAAACCATTTTTGGTATATCAAAGACGTTCCAAAGCCACGATCAATCAGCCTTCTACTTCTTCTGCGCCCCCTCAGGCTCCTTCCCTTGCTGCGGATCCTCTCGCACTACCTGAATCTAACATTCCCAGACGTAGTACTCGAGTCAGTAAACCACCAGAAAGGTATGGCTTTTCTAATCCTGTCTCTTTGACAGCCACTTTGTCTTCTATTCCTATCCCTTCATCTTATAAACAGGCAATGGAACATGAGTGTTGGCGTCAGGCTATTGAAACAGAACTTCTTGCTCTTGAAGAAAACCAAACTTGGGATGTTGTACCACAATCTTCATCTATCAAGCCACTTGGCAGCAAATTTGTGTTTTCTGTCAAACTTCATTCTGATGGTTCCATAGAGCGTTACAAGGCTCGGTTAGTGGTTCTTGGGAATAAACAAGAGTATGGTCTCGACTATGAAGAGACATTTGCACCGGTTGCTAAAATGACCACAGTGCGAACTATCCTAGCACTTGCAGCATCTCAATCATGGTCCTTACTTCAAATGGATGTTAAAAACGCGTTTCTACATGGTGATCTCAAAGAAGAAGTCTACATCAAACTTCCATCTGGTATGTCTACTTCTTCTCCTAATGATGTTTGCAAACTAAAACGCTCCTTATATGGCTTGAAGCAGGCACCGCGCGTGTGGTTTGAAAAGTTTAGATCCACTCTTCTTGGTTTTTCCTTTACCCAGAGCCAATATGATTCTTCTATGTTTCTCCAACGAACATCCAAAGGTATAGTTGTTCTTCTTGTGTATGTGGATGACATTGTCATCACTGGTTCTGATTCAGAGGCTATCTCTAATCTTCAAAAAATGTTGCACACTACTTTCCATATGAAAGACCTTGGCCAACTTAACTACTTCTTGGGTTTGGAAGTTCATCATCGTCCCCAAGGTATTTTCTTGAATCAACACAAGTATACTCAAGATCTAGTTCAGTTGGCCGGACTTGCGGGCAGTGCTTCTGTTGACACTCCAATGGAAGTTAATGTGAAATATCGACGAGATGAAGGGGAGCTCCTCAAGGATCCTACTTTATATCGTAAGTTGGTTGGTAGTCTTATCTATCTCACCATTACTCGACCAGACATCTCTTATGCTGTACACACTGTTAGTAAGTTTATGCAATCTCCTCGGCATCTTCACCTTTCTGCTGTCCGACGAATCATTCGATATCTTCTTGGCACACCTAATCGTGGCCTATTTTTTCCTATTGGTTCTTTGCCTCAACTACAAGCCTACAGTGATGCAGACTGGGCTGGTTGCCCGGACACAAGGAAATCTACTACTGGTTGGTGTATGTTTCTTGGTAATGCTCTTATCTCTTGGAAATGCAAGAAACAAAACTATGTATCCAAGTCATCCACTGAGGCAGAATATCGTGCCATGTCTGCTGCCTGTTCTGAGATTATTTGGTTACGTGGTCTTCTCACTGAACTTGGTTTTCCGCAACTTCAACCAACTCCATTGCATGCTGACAACACTAGTGCTATTCAAATTGCTGCCAATCCCGTCTACCATGAACGTACCAAACATATAGAGGTTGACTGTCATTTCATCCGAGCAGCCTATGACCATCAGGTTATTACTTTGCCTCACATTGGTACCAATCTACAGCTTGCCGATATCTTCACCAAATCCATGACACGTCAGCGTCACAGTTTTTTGGTTGGCAAATTGATGCTTGTAGACTTTTACCAGCATCAATTTGAGGGGGGATGTCAGAAGATTCAATTCTCAATCAATCCCCCTAATCTAGCTATCAATCAATCCCCTTGATTTAGCTATCAATCAATCCCCTTGATTTAGCTGTCAATCAATCCCCTTAATTTAGTTAACTTATTTGTTAATACAATTAATGTATTTTATGTACTTTCCTAGTTAGATAGCCAATTAAATATGTTAATGTATATCTGTAGCCTATCAATTAGTCAATTAGCATAAATTAGGGATTTTCTTATTGTAAAACTAGTCTAGGTTCATTGTAACAGTTGTCTAGATTCGTCTTGTACTAAGCCTATAAATATAGGCCTAATTTCACAATGAGAAGATACAAGTTCCATTTCTCAAAATTCTCTGTGTTTAACAATTTATTATGCAAACTAAAGACGTTTCAGATCCTCAATAAGTCTCTTGTTGGTTAACCAGTAGAATTAATACCTATAGGATTTAGGTATGAAGATTTGATATTACATTTTTCAAACTCACTAAATGTGCAGCTTCAAGATCAACCACGCGCCTATAATGGTAGAAAGTTCCAGATAATAACAGAATGTGCTTTAAAAAAGTTGCCCAAATCTGCGTGCAAAATTCATTCTTATCATATACTAACTGCTACAACATCTGCAATACAGTGTTGATTCCTTGGAAACACAGTCAGTTCTCACTGTAGACTCCCTGGGACATGCTTTACATGCATTTGTAAATGGAGCACCTGCAGGTAAGAGTTATCATCTATGCAAGGTTTTCACTCGTTACTAGTAATCAGACTCTTCAGTCAGTAATATGTTAGCAGGCCATTCCTCGGTGTAATAACAAAAAAGAGAAAAAAATCAAGGTAAGAAAGTGGCTTCAAAACCATTTGATAGCAATCTCTAAAGCATCCTTATTGGATGGCACATGCACACTTAACAATGAACGATGACTGACTTCCAGTAAAATTTATTTTCTTTTGGAGGAACACTGTGACATAAAAACACTAACATATGCTAGTATAAACTGTATGCTCCCACTCCTCCAGACCTCCTTGAAAATACATTCTTCAATGCAATAACATTGAACAACTAGGGACGCATTAAGATTTAAGGAAGTAGAAAATACTAAGATTAAAACCATCTAACACGCAAGTTATTGAGGACGCACCTAAAGAATTTACACAGAAACCTCAAAGACCTCCCAGAGTGCTTCGAACTCCTTGGACAATTGAGAGGGGTTAATGTCAAGTGTGCTTATTTTTAATTCAATGTTCACATCATTCTATTGTTAACCTCTTGGATAACAAATATACATTCTGGTCTATTATTCACATTCAATACACCAAAAAGTCATGGAACTGATACTCTGTCATTCTGCCTAAATTACATACCTATGTTCGAGAACTTCTGCTGGTTACAAGAAAACTCACTGGATTGCTTACTACTTGTTTTGATTTAGGGTCTGCACATGGAACTCACAAGAATCCAGCTTTTACACTGGAAATCACTATCAATTTAAATGAAGGGACGAACAATATCTCCCTACTCAGTGTAACTGTTGGACTACCGGTAATATTTTATACAAGTCCTCCAATTTCTTCTTAAATTCTTGTTTTCTTCAATGATAACAAATCATACTGATGCTTTGCTTTCAATAGAATCTACTAAACCTTTTAAGTTTCCCAACAAATACACATATAGGTCACACCTCCATGAAGTTGTCAAAATATTATATCACCCCTGCCCCTGTAGTTTACTAATTTCCATTAAAGTAACTCTCCGAGAAGGATGCCTCTAAATTCCTTAGTGGAAACTATAACTCATACGCAGTACTGTGGATTTTGCCTTCTCCAGAGGCTCACAGGAAAGGGAAAGCTGTTCCCCACTCGAGGGAGGGACTAAAGTACCTAGTGAAAGGCAACAACATTTTCCCTAAACGCTGAATCTTTCAGTTTGTGCTTATAATAACTTCTTATAGAAGTGCAAGGAAAATATAATTTATATTATTCTGACTATATATAATAAATAATTGTAGCATTTGAATTGTGCAGGATTCAGGGGCATATCTTGAGCGCAGGGCAGCTGGATTGAACAGAGTTATTATACAAGACAAACAAGAGGCAAAGGATCTCACCAGTCCTCCATACGGATATCAGGTTTTCAACTACTAACAGCAACCAAGATGTTTATGTCAGTCTCCCAATTAGCAAATGACTTTCTAATTTCAACTTGATACTAAGTACTAGCTACGAGAACTAAGAAATAATACATGCATCAATATCTGCAGTTTGTTATATTTCATTCTACCTTTTTATTAAAGTGTATCATGCATATTTTTTCCAGCTTTTCTAAAGGTTTTTCAGCAATTATTTTCTCATGAAGATCATCAGTATAACTCTTCCTCCATTGCAAGAATTTTCGCATGTATGCTTATAGTATTGCTTTTAACCAAATATACCATGGACTGTAAAGGTGGGATTGCTGGGGGAGAGGTTACAACTTTATACCGTGGAAGGATCAAATGCTGCAAAGTGGAGCAAATTTGATGCTTCTCCTCAACCTCTCACATGGTATAAGGTAATGATGAATAGTCCAAAAGCATTATTTGATTTATTTTATTCCTCAGGTTCCGACAAGGAAAACTCTATAATCCTATCAATTTACTCAAACATAATGAAATCTTGTTTTCTGAGTCAACAAGACTGCCTAACCTCTTTTATTTGTCAATATAAAAAGATATTTTCCTATCATCTAAAGGATGTACATAATTTACCACAGGAAACCTGAGCACCATAGATGATTCTAGCAATAACTAGAAGAAAACTGGTTGATCTGCAAATCTACTTGGCAAATATAAGATCATTCTGTAAAGAAATGACCATTATCGAAAACTACAATGCTTCAATGCACATTGTTAGTCTCGTTTTGCGAGTAAAAATTACTATTGTGTGGTACTAATTACTTTTAAGTGATGTCAATTCTACATTATTCAAAGGACATTTATTTGATTGTAAACAACAGACTCTGTTTGATGATCCTGAGGGTGATGATCCTTTAGCAATAAATCTTGGCTCCATGGGGAAAGGTGAAGTTTGGATCAATGGTCAAAGTATTGGAAGATATTGGGTATCATTCCTCACACCTGATGGTTCTTCTTCACAAACAAGGTATGTCATCACCATTCACCAGATTATCTAAAAATATTCATCCTCTATATTTATCTAGATTATAGGTAAATAGGAAGACAGTGGGATGTCGAAGAAGGTATGCAAGCACTTTTAACAATTTTGCAGTTCCACATGGTCTACGTTTTTTCTATGAAAACATAACTGGTAAGGATTGAAAAATTTTCAAATGCATTCCTTACCTTTAGGTGATACTTGTATGCTTTGAACAATTAAAGTGAACCAATTTTATCACCCGCTTTATTACCCAACTAAGTTATGCAGAATAGGTAAAAAGCTCTATATTTCAATCTCTGATTTTGAAAGCCATTCTTTAGCAGATGTTGATATGTTATCTTTTTTAGGTACCATATACCAAGATCCTTCCTTAAACCCAAAGGAAATCAGTTGGTTTTGTTTGAGGAAGAATCCGGAAACCCACTTGATATTTCAATAGAAACTGTATCAAGGAATAAAGTATGTGGCCTTATATCAGATTTCGATCTGCCACCAGTGTTTTCATGGAAAAAAAGCAAGCTCATCTCAAAAAGGCATGGCAAACATATTGGCAAACCAAGAGTTGAGCTTCATTGTCCACCAAAAAGAAGAATTTCTACAATCTTGTTTGCAAGCTTTGGAAGCCCTCTAGGTGACTGTGAAAATTATGCCATGGGAATCTGTCATTTTTCCAATTCTACAGCAATTGTGGAAGAGGTAGGGAATTTCTGTTCCTACCATTTTAAAAATTTCGCCCTAATTGTTTCCATACTTCCAAATAATTCAAGTTTTGGAGTCCATTGAAATTTATATCTGAGAAATCATTGTTGTATGGAACTAAATTCAATTCAGTTTCACTTATATATCTTTTTTTCCTTTTTTTTAATAACTTGTCCAGGCTTGTATTGGAAAGAGGAGATGCTCTATCACTGTGTCACACAAAAGATTTGGTGGCGATCCATGTCCGGGCATTCCAAAATCTTTATTGGTTGATGCACGATGCTCATGGGGATGAAAAACTGAATCTTCAGTTGAAAAAGTTAGTATGTATAGCGAGAATATTGGCATACACAACATACACACACGAAACTCACATACATAGTTTCTAAATTAAAATAGTTATTTGTTGCCCCAGCGTTTGAAACAGTTTCACAGTCTAGAAATCTGGAAACTTGACTGACTGTCAAGAAACCATACACAAAATAATGCAGCATTTCTCTTACATATAAAGGCATCAGGTGGCAGAGCAATTGCATGACCATATTGCAAGGTGAAATAAAAGCAATCATTGGTTTAACTCACCCAAGTAAAAGACATCTCAGAAAGAAATTAGAAAACTTGCAAAAGCATTCCATCAGGAAAAGTAGTTTTATATGCAACAGGCGAAGAACTGAATATCACTGGATGCAAAATGATACATGCTTGAAGAGAAACAGATTACAAATAAACAGGCTCAAATTTGAAGCCTATGGACAATCATTTCCTGAAAAATAAATCATTAATATCACTCTAGTGAACATACATTTGAACAAGAAAATCTACCTTTGGACAATCATTTCCTGAAAAATAAATCATTAATATCAATCTAGTGAACATACATTTGAGCAAGAAAATCTACCTTTCCATCAGCTACGGTACAGTTAGATTATAACTAACAACGGATTGGTAGAAACTTCACTTACAAAAATCAATTCCATACAACGTGAATATATTATGGCGACACTCTCCTCACTGCTACAGTACCTGCAACAGAACAATGATGATTTATATTGACAGTAACATGTGATGATTTTTATTGGCAAGTACACTGGAAAGAACAAGCCACTAACAAGTCAGTAACAATCTAGTGTTTGTCAGTAAGATAGCAATACAGTTCATTATTTTCCGCCATAATAATTTCAGTCTTCCTGAAGAAAGATTTATTCTGCTTATTTTTTTTCTTTTTTTTTTAAATTCTTATGTATTACTAACTTAAGTGCAATCAACACAAAAGCAGAAGAGCGACATAAGCAATTCTCAGTTGCCACAGCTCATGCATACAGATATACAAAAAGATGAAGAGCTGTTCAACAGAAACTGATAACAAAGGATAAAGTCATATTTGCACGTAAATAAAAGAAAAGAAACAATGAAGAAGAACAGAAAAATGAAAAAAAGAGCAACACATATACAAATTGCAAGATAGAAAAATCTACCTCCAAGTTCCGCTATGAAATCTCACTTAAAAATCTTTAATTATCATACTGCACACAAGGTTCTGTCCTCCAGATTCCTCTACCAACCTATATGCCAGGCGACGCAGTGGGATATCCATGGGTAGAAGTTGTAGTCCATGACGAAGAACTCAAAATCATATGATAAATAAATACAGAACAATATCCTCATTTTCCAGCCATGTTTCTGGTGTTTGGCATCCCCCTTTTCCTTTCTTTGGACTTGGTGGATTTATTTTCTTCAGCATTCTGAAAAATTGAAGGCAGGATCGCTTTCTGTGAAGGTAACTCAGATATGAAAAGTACAGTTTGGGCCCAACCAGCATATTTCCCATATTTGCTCACAAAAGCATCTGCCACACGGCTGCAAAGCTTTGTTGTAAGCCGGGCGCCTGAAAGTTCAGGGATGAGGTATTGCGTTGCAATCTTCCTCAACCCATAACAAAAGATTGTATGATTAGCACTGTACATCAAGTAAAATTCAAGGAAAAAGCAGTAACTTGCATGACATGCTTTTATTTGAAAGCAACAAAGGAGTTCTAAAAATGGCCAGATAGTCTCGTGGTTGGGCACGTCACTTTTATCAGATTCAATAACTTTCTGTGTTCTGACAAAGTATAGAAGCAAATTGAAAAGGTGAGAGACATTCTTCATTGAGCATATTTTCACTACTTTCCTTCAATAATAAAAAAATTGCCCTTTTTATTGGAGTTCACAAGTACATAAAATTGGCAACAGCAAGAGTTGTCAATTTGAATTTTCTACTCTTTATCAAAGCCTGATTTTGGAAGGGATTGGAACTCCTCTAGTCATATCTTTGCAACATACTGAAGTGAAAATATACAAGGAATTGGTTCTAAGAAAATTCATGTATTTGGAGAGCATTGATAGGTTGCTTATAAACCAAGTCAACAACTAAAAGCAGCTCAGAGAAAAGAAATCTAACAGGCTAAGCTACTATTTAAGGAGCTGTTTCATGAGGCAAATGAAGAGGCATGCAAAATTAAATTAAAAAAGTCTAATAGTCTATAGACTCCCCCCTTGTCAAACAAGGTTTAAGCAAACTGAAGATTGTAGAACATATTTTTCATATTTTTTGATCATCAGAACACATTATGAGCATTCAAAATCCTCATCCATAGCATATACGTTCATATCCATTTATTATGGGCACTGAACATCTGGAAATATCCATTCCTAGAGCCTCACCTGCCACACATGTGTATCAACGGGAATGGCATGATGCTGATCCAGAGAAAAGAGTGCAACACATGCTGCCACTTTGGGACCAACTCCAGGTAAAGTAGCAAGAGCATCAACAGCCTCTTCAAGATCTAGTTTACGAAGGGCAGCAAGCCATTGCACACCTCCACTTGATTTTGATTGCAAAGAATCCACGGTACCAATTATGTACTTTGCCCTACTCATATTTCAATAACACATGTGATGAGCTTAAACATCTGCAGCCATTGAAAAGCACGATAGAATGGACAAAGAATTCTAGTACCTTCATTAAATTTTGTTACCAGAAGAATGAGTTCTGAAAATTTGCAAATAGTTTCTGTGATTCCACTTAGACAATTGAGAAAAAGCAGAAAACTGGGCCACTGCCAATTGAGATAAGTATCTTCTTGCAAGGAACAAACTATCTAATCAGTCGAGGTGGTTTTACAAATGTTTCTTATCATAGGGCAAAGTGCAGCAATGTTCACTGAGCTTTTATATGTCTCATTTTGGGGTTGCTGAACTACTTCTCATCTTAAATTGTTCATCCAACTGCCATAAGTGCTGCATTCAGCCCATTCCATCTAATTTCTCAATTAGCTGCATTAATTTAGTACTCACATCTAAATTAATTATCTGCTTTAGGGGCATTTTGCCCATCGACTTCATCCAAAAACCCCATTTCTAAATAGAAATGTGGCATATTATTGAGAGAAGTGTATTTGGGTGAAGCAAAAGAATGAAATGCCCTTGAAGCAGATAATTAATTTAGATATGGAACCCTAAGCTCCGGAGCTAAAGGATAAAATCGAAAGCAACAGGCAAAATGTGGCATCCATGACAGTTCAATGACCAAAATGAAACATTTATGAAAGTTCATTGACTATTGGTGCACTTTGTCCCTTGTTACATGTGTCTCTACATCACGATTATGTACTTGTTTTGTTCATCATATAAATGTCTCCACAGCATGACTGTTTGTTTTTAAGAAGTTCATTTTTAGGATGGAGAAGGGAGTTTGGTGATTTATTATAACTCTCCACATCAAATTTTTCTTTAATGTAAAACTTGAGGACGCTGTTAGACATTCATGAATTGTGTAAAAAGCTTCCTCTATCAAGCTAGCAATGCAACTTGCAAACCTTCCCTTAACTGCAATACTCGCATATCACGTCATCTACTGGGCATTTCACTTAATCTAAAGAAAAGCATGATTCTGCGACTCCATGACCTAAACATTTACTATGTGGATATTTGATAAGGAACAGAGTAGAAAATAAATGACAGAACATGGTTGACTTAAAATATGATCTGATTAGTATGCAGATTTCTACAAGACAGTCACTAGAAAAAACTAAGTTAAAATCTTCTTTATTTTTCCATTGGATGGAAGGTTTAACATTCCCTTAGAAATAACTGCAGCGTAAGAAGATTCTGATCATCAATGTTCTTGTCTTGCTGTTTCATTCAATACCCATTATCTTATTAATTGAAACCTACCCACTAAGACCTCTCAACTAATTGATGCTTTTTGCTACCTGCAAAATAGTTAAATCACATTCTTAGATGTAACCTACTCAGCTTTTATCAGCAAACGAAAGCCATTTATAAAGAAGAATCAAAGGCTCTGTGCATACATTTTCAACTAAAATGGAACCTTAAAAGAATTTACAAAGTTTTATGCACTTACCAGATTCAGATTGTACGGAATGCTGCATTCAGCCATCACAAAAATAGTTACAAGCTCGTAATTTAAGTTCAATTGAATATTATCAGCCTGATGCCAAGGATTCCTAAGAAAAGCATACATACTTAAACACTAAGTGGAAAAAGGGAGACGGAAACCCTACTTTGAAAGAAGTCTGAATTTTCTTTGAAACGCATCTAAATCCCTAGTAACAATCAGTATATAATTGTATAATTTAGCACATGGAACATTTCTATCTTTATATATAACCATGCTACTTCATTTGTTTGAATTTGTGTCTCACGAAAACTCATCTTACTGACTGGCCTAGTAAATAGATAAAGAACACAAAAGAACAGCAACCAAGTTTAAATTGCAGTTGATGGCTAAATTACATCCTAAGAAATGGTTTGACCATATTCCTAAGTGGGACAGGGCATGGTTCACTAAACAGCAAAATAAAGAATTCAATCATTTTTCAGCTCTTAACATATCCAAACATCATCAATGCTCATAGCTTCCACAAGCAGCTACAAGAATGCATTTGTTACAAGTAGCAAATAATTTAACACAAGTACCAAAAGTAAATTGACATGAGAAAACGGAATGCTGCTACTTTACAAGTAAACTGAGATCCTTGACCCAAGTCCCAAAACAAATCTAAGGTTCTTGTAATCTATGGACATGGATACATGAGTATGAGGGCATGGGTACAAGTCAAGAGTTCAACGCAGATACGGCAGGGCAAAGTGAAGATTCTAGTTATAATAAGCCACACCCACATGCACACCCGTGTTGACACCACACAACACGGGTATTTCAGGTGAGAGGGTAGTCCACGTAACAGAGCTAGCAATTGTAAGTTTGACGTAGTGAGAATAAAGTTCAGTTGAAGCGATCAGCAAGATCAATCCCTTTTCTACTGATAATTCTGCAGTTCTGCAAGTATAACAAATTAAAAAACTACTAACCATGAAAATCAAGCGTAAACATAAGACGATACCAAGAGAAAAAGAGGATCGAATCCTGGCAGGATTTTTCACCCCAACGCTGAGCCTCTCCAGAACCCCATTCCCATTTAAATTATTGTGGATATGTTAAATAGACGAATCAGTTTACTATTTATATTAAAAGTAGCTAAGCAATTAGAAACTTTAGTTGCCACATCCATGTATTATCTTTCTTTTTTCTTTTGTTTTACCCACTCTATTTTGGGCCTGTTTGTATCTGTCGAATTCATATTCATGTTTGATAACTTCTTAAATACTATAATCCCAATATTCTTTCAAGCCTTAAAGGACAATCAGGACACTTCAAAGCTTGTAAATTGATGAACACTCACCACAAAGCTATAGCATATTATTCATTAGTTACAATGACTTTCTCCATTTTCTACTACATGTTTGTTACTGATATCCACTTTATTTGGTTTTGCATTTCGGTAAACAATGAATATCTTATCAAACAATAAACTTGGAGCCTTTCACCTCAGTTCCAGTCCTTTTCCAGATAAGATAATCAAATTTCTCGTAAAGGATTTCAATACCAAGACAAAAAATTGCCAGTTGATGCCACCATGCAGATACATAATAATGCACAAACTCACACACACATATATATACAGAACAAACAATTAAATTCCTCATCAGACACCCACATACACAACTGAAATTATGTGATTACGTAATCAAAAGTTGCCAACAATTTTTCCAGTTAGCAAATTAAACGATACTATCATAGAGTGAAGAGAAGAATCTACACTGTAAAACTTGAACTTCTAGACAAGAAAATAAGAATCACGAATCCAACCTGTAACCAAAACCAGCTTCTCTGAGCTCTGTTTCAGAAACCATAGCTAACCGAGTAAGCTCAGGGAACTCATGAAAATCATACCCTCCAACACTCCCCAAATAATTCCCAAAAGAAGACAGCAAATCAACCATTTTAGTAATCCTTCCGATATTATTATTGGATGAACAAATAAACTGAAGCAAACACTCAAGAGGGTCCTGTCTAAGCACTCTGGCACCCTCCAAATAACTAGCCAGCTGGCAAAACCTCAAATCAGAAACCTTAAATTCCTCCCAAATTTCAGACAAAGAGATCCCCAAATTTAGAAAATCAAAAAGGGCCAATCTTGCACTTTCCTCACATTTTGTATGATGAAAATGATAACCCACATCACCATTTTCAAGCTGTTTTAAGGACACCAAGTGGGGCCCTATTACTCCTGTGTATTGAAGTGGGCCTGTTTCTTTCCACCTGAACGTTTGCCCTGTGGGGAATGTAAGGGGCAAATAAAGCTCTGATTTTCCAATTTTCAAGGGTACCCAATCCAGGCTGGTTTTTGTGGGGATTGGCTGGGGACTTTGGAGAATGCTCCGGGGTTTTTTGTGAAATTTGGTGGTGGTGGTGGTGGGGGAATGGAGAGCTTGGTGAGGGGATGATGGTGGAGTTGATGAAGGTGGATTTGATGTTTTCCTCTTCATGATTGGAAGTGATACTTGTTGTGAAGGATAGTTGTTTTGAAGAAGAGAAGGGTTAAGGAAGCGTTTGCTTGGCATCTTTTCTGTTAGTTTCAAGTCAAGAAACTAAAAACAAGCAAAAGAGTGAGAATACCAAGTACCAGCCAGGGTTGTGGCAACGATTGGTTTATATTTTAGGACAAATTGTCATTTTTGTCCCATAAGTTTCATCCTTTATTCAAAATGGTCCCCAAGTTTTGGCCAAAGCTAATTCCGTTTTCAAAATATTAATTTTGATCAAATAAGGCCTCTATATATATAACTATATAAAAGTGGGAGTTGGAGCGCGTTCGTCTGGTTTCACACGAAACCGGTTCCGCGTTGAACTGGTTCTGGGTAATTTGGTCATTTAAGATATTTTTTTGGGAGGTGTCTTTGGCGTAGCATTTTGGACAAGCTTTTACTGAACGATTCTTATTCAATACCCAAGTGGGCTTCACTGCTCTCAACCTCGGATCTGCCCCAGTTGACACCGCCTGCTCCGTAGTAACTGGATCCAACTAACCTTAAAGTATACAAATTTGAAATTAGGGCCACAGCTAGGAAGGTTTTTTTTTTATATACATTTTTTTGGCTTAAAAATCCAAGCTTTTACTAAACGATTCTTATTCAATACCCGAGTGGGCTTCACTGCTCTCAACCTCGGATCTGCCCCAGTTGACACCGCCTGCTCCGTAGTAACTGGATCCAACTAACCTTAAAGTATACAAATTTGAAATTAGGGCCACAGCTAGGAAGGTTTTTTTTTTATATACATTTTTTTTGCTTAAAAATCCAATTGTAATAGACCTCAAAAAAGGAAGATGGGTGCTCTCATAGGTATTGATGGTGGATTCAAAATGATCACACTGCAGACCGTATACAAAATGAAAAAGCCTGCGAAGATTTCAGTCATTATTTCATAAGTATTTTTTTTATATTTATTTTTCCCAGTCTAAGTAACTTGGGTCTCAATAGCTGTGCTTTTTCAAAGGTGTTGTGTCTATAAAAGATTTCCAAAGTTTAGAAACCATATTACATCTAGAGATGGCATGGGTGAGATGGGAAAGACTTATTTGGGATTGTAAGAAGATATAGGCTATACCTAAGTAATTCCATACTGGTTATGGGATCAATATGAGTGGGAGTAAAATATATTTAGACCCATTTTGATACTGTCTAAATACCCAATTGTAATTTTTTTGATAATAAAATAAATAAGTTATTGGATATATTTGTAATTTTTAGTCACTTAAATAATATTTGACTATTAAATATGTAAACTTGTAATTTTGAGCCATTTAAATAATGCTTGAACAATGAGATATCAATTCCATAGGAATTCCAAGTAAATCCCATTAATACCCATATTTGGATGGGTATTGTTAGCATTCTCTCAATTATACCCAATCTCATATTTTTTATACCCATCCCGCCCAACTTAAATTTGGGCATGGGTATCCATTGAGTATTGGGACTTATTGCCACCTTTAATTACATCCCAGATCTATTCTCTCTCTCTCTCTCTCTCTCTCTCTCTCTCTCTCTCTCTCTCTCTCTCTCTCTCTCTCTCTCTCTCTCTCTCTCTCTCTCTCTCTTAAGAAAAGATTTAGGAACCATGTTTTAAGGTTCTTTTAACAATTCAATTCAAGTAGTGTGACATGAATTAATAAAACTAATATGTACATATTATGCAAGAAAAAATTGTTCATATAATACAAATTCCCAACCCTCTCTGGGCATCCTCACGTATGACGTGAGGTACAAAACTAGTATAATTGTTAATTGGTATGGACATTAGTCATGCAACATTAGAATTTCAACCTATCTCTCTCCCTCATTTTTTTGCTATTTAGTTTGTTCCCCCAAAATTTAAAAAAAAAAAAAACTAAGGGGGTCTTTGGTTTAGGGGAATCAAGGAGGAGAATGGGTATCAATAGTAATGACACTCATTATTGATGTTTTAAAAACAACTATTACTATC